>CANXME010001157.1:0-49465 GCA_948144175.1 Closterium sp. NIES-65
CGGCGGTGGATTCATCACTTGCGGACCACCGGTCCCCTCTACCATACTCGTTTGCTTCGCCTGCCTCGGCTACGGTCCTTCTAATGTTCTCCCCGATCGTAATCGCATAGACTGTGCGTTTATATGCTAAGACACTTCCCACTACCTAACTCATTCTGACTGCAGATATGGCTTCGTTGCAAACTGCTTATCTCGAAAGAAAATCACAGTGATTCATGAAAACAAACATGAAGTGGTAGTCCCATGGCCCAGGAGCCTCATATGTGCTTCCATTCACAGCCCTAGCTAGGTAAAGCTAACGAACAAAGGGCTGCTAACGACTTAGCTTGCCACCCACACTACAATTATGCACTCCGCCAGCTTCACACCATTTTCCTTCAGTTGGCCGGATGACAGCAGGTTCGCCTGCACGCTCGGCACGTAGAGCACGTCAAAGATGAGCACCCGCTTCTCTGCTGCACCTTGCAGAGCGACGGTGCTGTAGGCCCCGGATGTCCTGCAGCGCCCCATTGGTGGTGGAGTGGAAACTCACAAACCAACTTCCCATATGCTACCCCCTTCCACTACTCTATCTCCTATATCTATAGATCCTATGAAAGTCTTCTCTATTGAGAAGTTCATGGGGGAGGATTATGAGCATTAGAGCTTCTGTATGAGGCTCATGTTTACCCAATACAAGTTATTGGATATGGTGGAAGGAAAGGAAAAGATTT
Source organism: Closterium sp. NIES-65 (assembly GCA_948144175.1). Lineage (NCBI taxonomy): Eukaryota > Viridiplantae > Streptophyta > Zygnematophyceae > Desmidiales > Closteriaceae > Closterium > Closterium sp. NIES-65. The sequence continues at coordinate 714 of CANXME010001157.1, forward strand.
CAGAGGCCATGGAATTGAAAGGAGCATGGATAAAACGCTTATTTGATGCGTACATGCTCATGGTCCAAGCGGTTGGTGGATGCCAACTTGACCATATCAAAGGCCTATTGGGTGATCCCGAGTGTCGACCCAAGGCATGGAGGAAACTCATTGATATGCACTCACCAACAAATGCTACAGGCATTGTGTACTCGCGTGGCGATTGCGCGGCATCTAATTTGTTGATGGACTGCCAATGCAGCCCGTGTTGGATGAGATGCGAGACATCTTTCATGAAGCTCGAATTTTGGCGTAGTCTATCCTGAGCTTCTTCAGTACGTGGCGATCGTGATCCGACTTCCTTATGTCGTGGTCTGCTCTAGCCATCAACCTAAACTCCCACCAATCCCAATGGAGTATGGATTACATTTTGTGCAAGAAACCTTGAAGAGAAATTGAGGCGCCGAAGTGAAGAGCACGTATGGAGTTAGAGGTGGAGGTTATAGAGTAAAACGAAGTTGAAGGGCAAAAAGAATGAGAACTCCCAAGAGGAGAGTGGCGGAGGCCAGGGGGAGGTGTGCTTCTATTGCAAGAAGCGCGGCCATCGTTGAAGAAAATGCTACCAACAGCCCCGAGATTGACCCCGCATTTCTCAAGCAACCAGCATGGTGGCAAGAGGAGTGGGGGGAGTCATAGGAAGTAGTGGATAGGAAAAGGATGACGAGAAAGGCAGAAAACATGAACAGCGGAAGGCTGGGTTCTTTTTTTTTCCGTGAATGAAGGAATGACCGACCCCGCCATGGCTGCCAAGTTTCCCCTTTATCCCCTCACCCATTGGGTGATTGACTCTAGGAGCTCCTAGCACATGACTCCTCGTGCAGATCTTCTTGAAGAGATCCAGCCCGCACCAATCTCTACTCTCACAACCGTGATTGGTGCTATGGCCTAGTCATGGGCATCAGATGCGCCATGTTCATGGGAGCAGATGGTGAGCTTGTAGGATTGGAGAACGTGCTATAGGTCCCGCACATGTGCGCGAACCTGATTTTGACTGGCCGAGTGGGAGACGTATGTATGAACACTGAGACCATTGGCTTGGAACGCTATCGTGCATACATCAATAGTCGCCTTATTTAAGACCTGCAGGGCAAAGGAGATGTAAACAAACACATGTGGCAGATTCCGGTTCTCTCTAGGCACAAATTGGGCAATACGGCTGCCGTGGCTAAAATGGAAGAGCAATAATATCTGCAAAGTGAGGAGCTGATTGGCGCAAACGCAGTTGTGAAGGCGTCAGCTACCTCGGCCCACGCGTCTTGGGAGGGCATCGACCACTTGCAGATGTGCATATCTCCACACTGGATTTGATGGACAAGGACAAGCCCGTGCACGGCTTGCAAGTGCATGGTGATGGCGCTGACTTTGGCAGTGCCTGCATGCAGAACAAGTTCGTGCGATTCCTATTTCCCAGTGCAGAGGAATCGGCAAAGGCGCCATTGGACGTAGTGCACATGGTGTTGATGTAAGGGCCTAATAAACTCAAGCTATAAAGACCTAATCAAACCTAATACATCTCCTCGGGGTCACCTCCAAGGGTCCTTGGGTGCCTGGTACAAGACCAGCCCCTATCCTTGGGTCCGAGATAATAGAGAGAGGAGTCAAAAATAACTTTGCCAAAATAACAAGAGTACCTTGAACGTCACGCAGCATATTGTGCAGACCGTCAATCGGATTAAGTTTAGAATTTCCAATATCGAAGCTCGCTCGAAGAGCTTTAGAATGAGCCAAGATGCCTCGCAAAAAGTACTTCCATTGCAGAGTTATGGCTCGTAGAGCATTTGCCTAGCACTCTGGTGCTAGCATTCAAGCGTTGACTCGGGTAGCATTTGCTTGAATCAATTTCACTATATCCAGGTACAAACAGAGAAGGAACAAATAGGTATAGCTAGCAAAGACCTTGGGAATCAACCTGGGAACAACCAAGGATGATCCCAAACAATTCCAATCAACAGAACCAAACTGGCTGGACAAAACAGCAGGTGGTAGGTTGGTAAACAACCTCTGGTTGTGTTTCTCCAACCTGGGAAAACAATAACCAGCTTTAGGTCCTAAAAACAGAGCCTGTTTTGTCTTTGCCCAACCAGCCAAATGCTGATTCTGCTGGTTTCCCCTGGTCCTGTAGCATGCAGATACAAACAAACAACATCCAACCTTCACCTAGATCGTACCCCTATAGTGCCTGCCCTGCTACATTATAGTCAAAATTTTGAGTTGAATAGAACTGAATCTGTGCAATCAAGTAAGCCGAACCGCAAAACTTCCAGCTTGGGCTTCTTTGCGAGCTCGTCCTTTCTGCTTGCACTATTCATAGCGCGTGCAATGTTTTGCCAAAGCGCACAATGTGCGAGCTTGCAAATACTTAAATCGTAAACTGCGAAAGCAAACAAACATACAAACACGCAAATGCATTCGCACACGCATATTCGTACAAACAGACGGCAGGATATCGTGCAATGTAAATTTACTCCCCCTCAGCCTCCCGGCTGCATCCCCATCATTCCATGCCAGTTTATGCTTATTCCACTCATTCGCACACAACGCCAATGAGGCTCATCCGCAAGCCTCTTGGTGAGGAAGTCTGCTGGCGGCTGGTGAGTTTTGATGTAGATCCGATTCACCGTCCCCCTCTTCTCCTCCTTACGCAGCAAGTGCCACTTGGTACGCATATGCGTGTTCAGCCCATGAAGCACAGCGTTCCTGGCCATCCCAAGAGCCCCCTTGCTATCACAAAACAGCGGCGTAGCAACCTTCAGCTCCTAACCAATCTCCTCTAACAGCCTCCTCAGCCAAATCACCTCCTTCACCCCATAAAACATCATCATCTACTCTGATTCCACGGAAGAGAGTGCCGTCTATGTCTGCTTCTTTGAACTCTGTTGGGTGCAAATTCACATTGCACGACATCCTGCCGTATGTTTGTACGAGTATGCGTGTGCGAATGCATTTGGTGTAAATGAAATGTTCGTGTGTTTGTTTGCTTTCCGAAATTTTCTTGGGTGCAAATTCACATTGCACGACATCCTGCCGTCTGTTTGTACGACTGTGCGTGTGCGAATGCATTTGGGTGTGAATGGAATGTTCGTGTGTTTGTTTGCTTTCACAATTTTTGGTTGAAACATTTGCAGGTACTCGCACGTTATGCATTTCGGCACAACATTGTACGCGCTATGAACAGTACAAGTAGAAAGGACGAGCTCGCAAAGGAACCCAAGATGGAAGCTTTGCGGTTCGGTTGAATGGATTGTGCAGATTCAGTTTTATCCAACTCGAAATTGTACTATTTTGTTTGGTTGACTATAATGTATCAGGGCAGGCACTATAGGGGTACAATTTAGGTGAAGGTTGGATGGGCCAGGGGAAACCAGCAGAACCAGCATTTGGCTGGTTGGGCAAAGACAAAACAGGTTTTGTTTTTAGGACCTGAACCTGGTTGTTGTTTTCCCAGGTTGGAAAAACAGAACCAGAGGTTGTTTACCAACCTACTACCTGCTGTTTTGTCTAGACAGGTTGGTTTTGTTGCTTGGAATTATTTAGGATCATCCCAGGTTGTTCCCAGGTTCATTCCCAAGGTCCTTGCTAGCTAGAACTATTTATTCCTTCTCTGTTTATACCCGGATATAGTCAATTGGATTCAAGTGAATTCCTCCTTTCCTAGAATTTCGTTTCTATGCGGTGAGACGGCGGAATGCTACCCGAGTCAACGTTAGTACGCTAGCACTCCAACGCTAGGCCAACGCTGTCCGAGCCATAACTTCGTAATGGCAGAACTTTTCGCGAGGCAACTTGGTTCATTTTAAAGCTCTTAGAGCGAGCTTCGATATAGGAAATTCTCAGCTTAATCCGATTGACGGTCTGCATGATACGCTGCGCGACGTTCAAGGTACTCTTGCTGTTTTGACTAAGTCCCTCTTGATCCCTCTCTCTACAAACTCGGACCCGAGGATAGGGGCTGGTCTTGTACCTGTTGGTGTAAGGGCCTAATATACTCAAGCTATTAAGACTTTATCAAACTTAAAATCTCTCCTCGGGGTCACCTCCAAGGGTCCTTGGGTGGCTGGTACAAGACCAGCCCCTATCCTCGGGTCCGAGTTTGTAGAGAGAGGGATCAAGAGGGACTTAGTCAAAACAGCAAGAGTAGCTTGAACGTCGCGCAGCGTATCGTGCAGACCGTCGATCGGATCAAGCTGAGAATTTCCTATATCGAAGCTCACTCTAAGAGCTTTAAAATGAGCCAAGTTGCCTCGCGAAAAGTTCTGCCATTACGAAGTTATGGCTCGGACAGCGTTAGCCTAGCGTTCGAGTGCTAGCATACTAGCATTGACTCGGGTAGCATTCCGCCGTCGCATCGCGTAGAAACGAAATTCCAGCAAGGAAGGAATTCGCTTGAATCAATTTTACTATATCCAGGTACAAACAGAGAAGGAATAAATAGTTTTAGGTAGCAAGGACCTTGGGAATGAACCTGAGAACAACCAGGGATCATCCCAAATAATTCCAAGCAACAGAACCAACCTGGCTGGACAAAACAGCAGGTGGTAGGTTGGTGAACAACCTCTGGTTCTGTTTTTCCAACCTGGGAAAACAACAACCAGGTTCAGGTCCTAAAAACAGAACCTGTTTTGTCTTTGCCCAACCAGCCAAATGCTGGTTCCGCTGGTTTCCCCTGGCCCTGTAGCATGGAGATACAGACAAACAACATCCAACCTTCACCTAAATTGTACCCCTATAGTGCCTGCCCTGCTACACTATAGTCAACCAAACAAAACAGTACAATTTCGAGTTGGATAGAACTGAATCTGCGCAATCAAGTAAGTTGAACCGCAAAGCTTCCATCTTGGGTTCCTTTGCGAGCTCGTCCTTTCTGCTTGTACTGTTCATAGCGCGTACAATGTTATGCCGAAGCGCACATTGTGCGAGTACCTGCAAATGCTTCAAGCGAAAATTCCGAAAGCAAACAAACACACGAACATACCATTCACACGCAAATGCATTCGTATACGCATACTCGTACAATCAGACGGCAGGATGTCGTGCAATGTGAATTTGCACCCAACAGTACCAGGCACCCAAGGACCCTTGGAGGTGACCCCGAGGAGAGGTTTTAAGTTTGATAAAGTCTTAATAGCTTGAGTTTATTAGGCCCTTACACCAACAAGCTGGTATCAGAGCTGTGTTATAGTGATCCTTGTTAAAGGTAGCTATGGCGGGCCACACCTTGACGGGAGCTGGTGAATCTTCAGCCCAAGATCGTAGCAGGGGAGCGCGAACAAACCAGGGCTCGCTGGTCAAGGAGGTGCTGAAGAACTTCACCGTCGAGAAGTTCAATGGTGAGGGCTATGATGACTGGGCCTGGAAGATGCAACTCTATTTTCGTCAGATTGGATTGCTGAAACTAATGATTGGGGAGGAGCCTAGACCGAGTGACCCCACGCTGCAGGAAGATTGGGACGAGTGCTCCTCGGCTGGCTACTATTTGATGTCGCAGAGTTTGGAGCTTAACCAGCGTCACCATGTCATGCACCTGCTGCCGGAGGTTGAGTACGGTCCGAAAGCGTGGACCGTATTGAAGGAGCTGCACGCCCCGACCTCCGTTGTTGCAGCGTTGATGCTGGAGAGAGAGCTGTCCGCGTTGCGCCTGAGCGAGGGAGAGCCGGTGCAACCTGTCCTGGACAAGATGCGCGACCTCTACGCAAAGTTGGCGACCGCGGGAATCACCTATCCGGAGCAAACCAAGTGCTTGAAGATGCTCTCGCTGCTGTGGGACTCGTGGCTTCAATTCATGAGCGGATTGAGCCTGCCGCAAAACAAGAGCTCGTGGACACTCGAGTGAGTGCGCCAAAGATTCTGGAGGAGGACTTCCGTCGCCGCCAACTGAGGGGTGGAGACGATGCCAGCAGCGGCTATGGGATGCAAGGGAGCCGACTTGGCAGAGAACGTAGCTTTGGTGGTGCTGAACACGGTGCAAAGAAGGACGACGACTCCAACGACCAAAAAGGAAGTACCGGTTGGGGTCGCGGTGCGAAATCTGGACGTGGGGGCAAGTCAGATGCTGGTGGCAAAATGAAAGGGAGTTGCTGGTATTGTGGCACCCCTGGTTTTTGTGCTATAAGAAACCCGATGGATGGACCCCCCAGAATCATCACCATGATGGCGGCGCGCGGAGGAACCAGAAAAACGGCGCAAGCATGGTCGCCGATTCGTCCGACAACAATCCGAAGAGCAACGGCGGTGCGGAAAAGAAGAAGGAGCACACCGTGGGCCAGTTCTTCCATATTGGAGAGCAGGGGGAGCAAGGAGACGCCTCTGCCAAGGTTGGAGAAGAGCTGCACCCCCTGGACTATTGGGTGTTGGACACAGGCGCTGCTTGAACGATGACGCCGCGCAAGGACCTGCTGGACCACGTACGAGCTGCTCCGATCAACGAGGTGTGCTCCGCCTCTAGACACGCGCTGAAGGTGGCTGTGTCAACGGGGGCATTGTAAGGCCCCGTCCTCGCTTGGGCGGAGCCGACATAGTGGTCGGATGTGCGTGGGTTGCAGCCGACCTACAGCAGTGGGCACGGGGGCCACTGCCAGGACGCGGAGCTGGGCGTCGCCATGACCACCCGGACGCCTGGTCGACGTCGTGGGCGTCTGCACGGCGTCCGGGGATCCGGACGCCGACCTGGGCGTCGGGTCCTGACACCGACCTGGGTGTCTGGTCGGCGTCCTGGGAGGAGGGACGCCGCTCTGGAGGTTTGGTCGGCGTCCTGGGCTTCTGGACGCCGACCTAGGAGTTCGGAAGGTATTCTGGGTGCGCCTGGACACCGGACTGGGGACGCCGGGCATGCGTGACCGGCTACGGACTGCGCGGGTCGACCAGGCGTGATTGCCCGGTTGATCGGGATACCCGGGCGACGTGCGCGAGTGTCGCCAGGGTGGAGACTGCGAGGCCGACCTAAGGGGTTGGTATCCCGAGGTCGACGTGGCTGGTGGGCACAGTCGCTGGCATGGGACCTGCCAGGCGTCTGCATTGTGCACGTGACAGGGAAGTGTATACCAATCAGCTGCATGCACCTGCGAAGCAGGTGCACCGTTGTCCTGCGGGTGCAACGCTGGACAGCCGACTTGGTGCAGCGCTGGCACACCGTGGACTAGCAACGTTGGCGAACCGCTACTCTGCAACGCTGGAGTGGTGCGAGCTCGTCTGCGCTGGAACGCTGTCGACCGTGCGGAACTGGAGGTCGACCAGCAGCCTAGCTAGCTCTGATGTAGTCAATGTTGCCAATGTTGTTGCTATCATTGTTCTGAACCTTTCTTATTGAAACTCTTGCCAATTTTCCCCATGAACTAGCAAGTAGTGTGTGCACAAGGAAAACGACTAAGGACTAACGAACGCAGTGATCACACGAGCACACGTGCCTAGCCCGTAGCCTAGCTCCCGTTGCTGCAGTTATCTCCGCAGGCTGGTGCGGGACGAGCTGCGTTTAAGGGAGCGGATGGCAAGCCAGTGGTGCTGCACGACGATCTCCTCGTTCCTGAACTCAAGGCAAATCTCATCTCCCTCCGTAAGCTTGCCAAGGCTGGGTTGAGCACCAGAACGGATGGGGCACGCACTTACAAGGGGCAGCTGGGCAATCGGGTGCTTTGGGATTTGCACGAGAGCAAGGGCGTGTACAGATCCATGTGGCAGCTGCCGGCGTTGGCGTGGCATGATGGGGGGCAGGCTGGAGAGGGGTCCGCATCCCAGAGGGAATGCAGCGCCGTTGGAGGGGTTGGTATGAAAGTGTCGGCCAGATCTGGGGAGACGGATTGGGCAACGGCACACTGACGCTTGGGACATGTGGCAATGCCCTTGTTGAAGCAGTTGGAGAAAGATGGAGACGTTAAGGGTCTGAAGCTGAACGGACAGCCATCTGATGAGAATTGTGAAATCTGTTTACTCTCAAAGTTTACCCGTTTCCCCTTCCATAGTGTGGCTGGCAGGAGCAAGAAGCCATTGGAGCTGGTCCACATGGAATTGGTGGGGCCGCTGCCGGTTCAGGGGCACAAGGGGGAGCGGTACTTTCTGACCATAGTGGATGATTGGAGCAGGCTTATGTGGGCATATCCGCTGAAACAGAAGAACTGCACCGACTCTACGATACGGGATGATTGGCCGCCTCTTCGTGGAGAAGCAAGCGGAATGTGTGGTGAAGCGGATTAGCACAGATCGGGGTGGTGAGTTCCTTGGAGCTGAGATGACAGCCTGGCTCAAGAAGCAGGGCATCCAGAGGGAGCTGACCACGGCTTACACCCCACAGTCTAATGGTGTAGCAGAACGGGCGAACCGGACAATTCTGGAGACAGCTAAGGCGCTGCTCATAGAATCCGGGCTGGGCAACTCGATGTGGCCCCATGCTGTTCGGCACGTTACCGTCGCTAGGAACAGGGTACTCACAAAGGTTGGGGATGATTCGTGGATGCCGTTGGAGAGGTGGCTTGGGAGGAAGCCGCCGGTGGACATGCTGAGGGTGTTCGGTTGCATGGCAGTCGCCCACGTCCCCAAGACCTGCCGCAGTAAGTTGGGGGCAAGTGCAATCTGGTGTGTGCATTTGGGGCAGGCTGCTGAGAGCAAGGGATGGCTGCTGTGGGAACCATCCAAGGGTGTGTTGTTTGACAGCAAGGATGTGAAGTTTGTTGAGGGGCATGATGTATGGGAGCTGGGAGAAACAGCAGGAGGCCAGGGTGTCCCAGCAAATGGAGCAGATCACCATGCAGCTGGACCTGACTCCTAGTGTGTCGGAGTAGGGAGAGCAGGTTCTGCAGAGGGTGGTGATGGAGAGAAGGTACAGGAGGCATCTGCTGGTGGAGAAAAAAATGTGGAGACTAGCACTAGTGGAGCTGTTGGATCCGAGGGAGGAGAGCAGCAGCAGGGGAAAACTAAAAAGCCGAAGGGTGTTGTTATGAAGGGATGGGAGACACCGTCTCCAGGCCAGGACCTACCCGTACGGCTACTAAGAAGTTGACTGCAGGAGCTGATGTAGCAGAGCAGCAGCTTGGGACAGAGGATGCATTGCTGATTCTACCTCATAGCTATGACCCGGATGAGGAGGATGAACGTGCCTACTGTTTTCTTGCCCCTGCACCAGGGGAACCAGCTAGCATGGAGGAGGCATTAGCTGGACCAGATAGGGAGAAGTGGCTGGTTTCTAGGGACGGATACCCTGGGGGGACGGCTGGAGGATGCGAGGAGACGCCATGAGGCCCAGGAGTATGGGGCGATACCCTGGGCAGTCGTCGAAGCCGGACTCCGTTCCGTGTGGGCGGCGGAGCACCCCCTTCTCGACCTGCCTCTCCTCGACCGGTGAACTACGACGGCGGCGTCGATGTGGGTGTGAACGTCGGTGGAGGTCAGGTCGGTAGCAGTGCGGGAGGCACGTCGAGGCACCGAGATGTGATACACGCTGGTGAAGCTGGCGGCGTTCAAGCGCGAGGGATGCAGTTGTCGGCGGCTGCAGGCTCCTCGCATGGCGACGCTGGTGGGCGTCGAAGTGGGTTGTCGCCGATGTCGGCGTCCCAGGTGACGGCAGGTGGGATTGCACCGAGCTACGGCTACTTCAAGTTTACGCCGGACAGGATCTCGGTCACCCCTCCGCTGGTCGGTCGACCAGACATTCTCACCTGGAAGGAAGCTATCGAGCCCCGGTTGGAGATGGCCGGGCTGATCGGCTTCAACCGAGGAACCGTGGCGACGCCTGGGGAGCACCACCTCGACCTGCGGGCGGAGTTTCGCGCTGTGCAGCTGTTGACCTTCACGGTCATCTCGCGGTGCTGCTCGCCGGGCGTGCAGATCGCCTTGAAGTGGTGCCGGGAGTACATCGACGCTGGCCACCGGGCGTGGCACTTCATTGAATCGACGTACCAGGTCACCGACGACCTGTTCATCGCACAGCTGGAGGGACAGTTGACGCACCTGCGTATGGGTGACGAGGAGACAGCGACCGACTACTGCAACCGGGCACGGCGAATTCTCGCCACCATCAGGATGGTCGGCGTGCAGTACTCCACAGCGTTGTACATCACCCATGTCATGCATGGTCTCTCTAGCAGCTACAACCTGCTGAAGCGGCTGTCTATGGCGCTGAGCACAAGGGCGACGCTCAACGAGGACAACCTGACCTCGTATATCCTGCAGGACGAGGCGATGCAGGAGGCTGGGCGGTCGCAGGAGCTCTTGGCGCAGGCAAACTTGGTCTCCTCAGCGAAACAAGGAGGCCGACCGGGACAGCGCGGGCAGTCTGGCGGTGGTGGTAGCAGTGGCTGGAAGCCGGCCAAGGAGGTCGACAAGAGGAAGTCGACCAAGGACAGCGGTCGTGGAGGAGGAGGTCGACGTCGGGAATGCTGGCTGTGCGGCGATCCCGACCATCTCTCCTTCGAGTGCCCCAACCGCAGTGACTCCGACGACGACGACGCTAAGGGAGGCCGTAGGAGGTCTGGCAGCCGTCGTCCCCGTCGTGGAGGAAACCAGCCACGCCAGAAGAAGCAGTCGACCAAAACATCGACTTCGGCGAAGGACGCCGACTCCCCTGCTGGCGGCAAGAGGCGAGACGACAAGACGGCGTCGTGCTCGCTTGTCGGCGTCGTGGAGCCGACCATCTCTCTGGCGCCGGAGGCCGGAGAGGACTTCCAGGCGGTGGCGGCAGCTGTGCCGGCGAACCCGGCGGTGGTCCTGCTTGACAGCGGTTGCTCCCACCACCTGATGGGGACGAAGGAGGTCTTCGTAGACCTACAACCGAGCGGCGCCATCAGGCATGTGCGCGGCTTCAATGGGGCGCTGCAGGATGTCCAGGGCCGTGGCACTGTCGCTCTGCAAGGAGAGGACGGGAAGCAGGTGCTCATTCCCGACGTGTTGTACGTCCCGGGTGTGCGGGCCAACCTGCTGTCGGCCAGCCAGCTGAAGGAGCACAGCGTGAAGTTGCAGGAGGACGGAGACGGCATGCTGCTCGTCTCGGCAGCGGGAGAGGTGCTCGGGCGGGCTACGTACTCCGGACGAGTCCTCTGCACCGACCTGCGTCCCTGCACGACGACGTCAGCGTCGACCACGCTGGAGGTCGTGGCTCTGCGGGCGATCGTCTCGAAGACGAAGTCGACGCCGGACCGGATGCATGCGCGGCTTGCGCACGTCAGCATGGACAACATTCAGAGCTCGGCGAAGAACGAGGTCGCCATTGGGCTGGACCTCATGTCGGCGGCGGACGCCGACTCCCCGTGTGTCTCGTGCGTCGGCAGGAAACTGGCGCGGCACACATTCCCCGACCAAGGCTCCGACGCCGATGACGTGCTAGTCGTCGTGCACATAGACCTGTGCGGGCCGTTTCGTGTGGCTGCCATGGATGGAAGCCTGTAATTCTTGCTGCTAAAGGACCGCAAGACCCGCTACGTGTGGGTGAAGCCGGTCGCCAAGAAGTCCGATGCGCTGCAAGCGTTCGTACAGTGGCTGGCGGTGGCTGAGCGGCAAACGAAGAAGTCGGTGTTGATGCTGCGCTCCGACCGGGGAGGGGAGTTCCTCGGGAAGCAGTTCACCGACTTCGTGAACGGAAAGGGGATCGTCCACGACCTGACCTGCCCATGCACCCCGTAGCAGAACGGCATGGCGGAGCGGGAGATGCGGACGGCGGTGGAGTTGGTGCGGACAATGCTGCTGCACATGGGTGTGCAGCACCAGTGGTGGCACCTCGCCCTGCGGCAGGCCGTGTGGGTCCGCAACTGCCTTGAGGGGTCGCCGCTGCTGCCGGGGATGACGCCGTACCAGCTGCTAACTGGGAAGAAGCCCGAATTGTCGCTGGCGCGGGTGTGGGGCTGCATGGCGCAGTTCCTTGTCCCTGAGCAGCAGCGTGGTGGGAAGCTGAAGCCGAAGGCCAGGTGGGGCCTGCACCTTGGCGTGTCAGATAGGCAAGGGCTGGGAGCTCCTTGACGTCGCCGCTGACCGAGTGGTCACCACGTCGGACGTGGTGTTCTACGAGGAGATGTCGCTGGCTGAGTGGAAAGCGGAGCATGTGCCTGTGTCCGGCCGGTCGCCGTCCACCCCGCCCTCTGACACCTCGTCGGCGACGCTGCCGCTGCTTGCCGAGGTTGGGGAGCTTCCTCCTGAGGACGTTGAGGCCGTCCCCACCCCTACTCCTCACCCTCTGACCCCTCCCCTTGTGGCAGACCTGCGTGGGCTGACCCCGATGTCGGACTCCGGCGATGAGGGGAGTCGTGGGTCGTCGCCTTCGGCGCCGGTGGCTGACACGACAAGTGGCGAGTCGACGTGGCATTGTAGTCGACAGGGGAGGAGCAGTTCGAAGAGCAGCAGCCGGCAAGGGAGCAGGCTGTTGTGCAGCCGACCACAGAGCAGTCGGCGACCGGGTTGTCGGCAGGGGAGCCGACCACGGGGGAGAAGTCGGCTGGGAAGCCGACCGCAGTGGAGCAGCCGGCTGGGATGCCGGCTGAGGAACAGCAGGACGCCGAGGGCAGCGATGACAGCGGCGATGGCGGGGATGCCGAGGAGGCCCAACCGGGACCACGGCGTTCAGGCCGACTTCGGAGGCCGCCTGACTTCTTCGTCCCCGCTGCCTTCACCACGGTGTATGACGTGGACGATGATGACGACCTGCTGTACGATGACGCCGAGGATGATGAGGCGTTTCCGGAACTCGACCCAGACATGCTAGCTGACCCCGAGCACCGGTGGGACATCTCGACGATGACGGTGAAGGAGGCGTTGGCGAGCTGGAAGGGCCCGGCGGTGAAGGCCGCCATGGAGGAGGAGATTCGCACCCTCATCAATATGGGAACTTGGGAGTTGGTCGAGCGCCCGTCGGGAGTGAACGTTATGAAGAACAGGTGGGTGTTGACGACGAAGTACCACATCGACGACACCATCGAGCGAGAGAAGGCGAGGCTGGTCATGAAGGGCTTCATACAGGTGTACGGCGCTTACTACGACGAGACGTTTGCGCCTGTAAGCAGCTACGTCACGCTGAGGATCTTCCTCAGCATCGTCGCCGTCCTCAACCTCAACCTGATGCAGCTCGATATGAAGAACGCCTTCCTGCAGAGCAAGCTCGATCGGGTGCTGTACATGTACCAGCCGGACTACTTTAACGACGGAACCGGCCGGGTGTGTAAGCTGCTGAAGAGCCTGTACGGGCTGAAGCAGTTGCTGCTGTTGTGGTACTTGGCGCTCAATGATGTGCTGGTCGGCGCCGATTGGAAGAAGAGCCAGGTTGACGAGGCTCTCTACTTCAAGGTCGGCGGGGGTGGAGTAGCCTGCTGGGTGCTGGTCTACGTCGACGACCTGCTTGCCGCCAGCAGCAGCGCCGCGATGCTGAAGGAGCTGAAGGAGCTGCTGGAAGCCGCCTTCGAGCTGCGCGAGATCTCGCCGGTGCAGAAGTACCTCGGGCTAAAGATCGTACGCGACAGGTCGGCGGGGAAGCTGTGGCTGCACCAGCAGGGCTACGCCGACAAGCTGCGTAGGCGCTTCCTCAACGAGGAGCCGACCGGGTGCACCCCTAAGACGTTGGCCTCGGTTGGTGCCTACGCTGAGCTCACCTTCGGTGACGAGGAGGCGCAGTAACGGCAGGAGGAGGAGTACCGGCAGAAGGTCGGGTCGCTGCAGTTCGCGGCGACGACGACGAGGCCGGACATCGCCTCCGCCTGTAGCAAGCTGGGAAGCGGCCTCACGGTGAGGAGCGACCAGCACTGGCGCGAGGTCGACCGCTGCCTCGCCTACCTCGTCAACACACGTGACACCGCCCTGGAGTTCGGTGGTGGACCTGAGTCGCTGGAGCTGGTCGGCTACGTGGACGCCGATGACGCCGGTGACAAGCAGAACAGGACGAGCACGAGCGGCTACGTGTTCGTCTACGGAGGGGCTGCAGTCTCCTGGTCGAGCCAGCTCATCAAGTGCGCGACACTGTCGTCGACCGAGTCGGAGTACGTGGCGGCCAGTAAAGCTGGCAAGGAGGGACGCCGCCTTCGCTTCCTTCTCACAGAATTCCGGCAACTCAACGCCGGGAAGCCAATTGTTCTACGCGTGGACAACAAGTCGGCCATCACGGTCGCCGAGGGCATGGGGTTGACGGGCAACCTCAAGCACATAGAGCGGCGACAGGCCTGGCTGCAGCACATGGTGAGGCGCGGGAAGTTCTCACTGTAGTACATCCCAACCGCTGAGCAGCCGGCCGATTTCCTGACGAAGACGCTGCACTATCTGGCCTTCAACCGGTGTTCTGTTGCAATCGGCCAGGTGCGCTTGGCCGACGCGGACAACGGCGACAACGACGTGCAGCAGTAGGTGCCATGCCCTCTTGCATGGCTGGTGCGGTGACCGGCGTGCTGTGTGTTGGGTGCACGCCGACGGGCTTTTCTCGGAGCTGTACTGCCGTGTGGGCTAGGGGGCCCAAGCGTGAACACGGCAGGGGAGTGTCAACGGGAGCGTTGTAAGGCCCCGTCCTCGCTTGGGCGGAGCCGACATAGTGGTCGGATGTGCGTGGGTTGCAGCCGACCTACAGCAGTCGGCACGGGGGCCACTGCAAGGACGCCGAGCTGGGCGTCGCCATGACCACCCGGACGCCTGGTCGACGTCGTGGGCGTCTGCACGGCGTCCGGGGATCCGGACGCCGACCTGGGCGTCGGGTCTTGACACCGACCTGAGTGTCTGGTCGGCGTCCTGGGAGGAGGGACGCCGCTCTGGAGGTTTGGTCGGCGTCCTGGGCTTCTGGACGCCGACCTAGGAGTTCGGAAGGTGTTCTGGGTGCGCCTGGACATCGGACTGGGGACGCCGGGCATGCGTGACCGGCTACGGACTGCGCGGGTCGACCAGGCGTGATTGCCCGGTTGATCGGGATACCCGGGCGACGTGCGCGAGTGTCGCCAGGGTGGAGACTGCGAGGCCGACCTCAGGGGTTGGTATCCCGAGGTCGACGTGGCTGGTGGGCACAGTCACTGGCATGGGACCTGCCACGCGTCTGCATTGTGCACGTGACAGGGAAGTGCATACCAATCAGCTGCGTGCACCTGCAAAGCAGGTGCACCGTTAGCCTGCGGGTGCAACGCTGGACAGCCGACTTGGTGCAGCGCTGGCACACCATGGACTAGCAACGTTGGCGAACCCCTACTCTGCAACGCTGGAGCGGTGCGAGCTCTGCTGCGCTGGAATGCTGTCGACCGTGCTGCGCTGGAGGTCGACCAGCAGCCTAGCTAGCTCTGATGTAGTCAATGTTGCCAATGTTGTTGCTATCATTGTTCTGAACCTTTCCTAGTGAAACTTTTGCCAATTTTCCACGTGAACTAGCAAGTAGTGTGTGCACAAGGAAAACGACTAAGGACTAACGAACGCAGTGATCACACGAGCACACGTGCCTAGCCCGTAGCCTAGCTCCCGTTGCTGCAGTTATCTCCGCAGGCTGGTGCGGGACGAGCTGCGTTTAAGGGAGCGGATGGCAAGCCAGTGGTGCTGCACGACGATCTCCTCGTTCTTGAACTCAAGGCCAACCTCATCTCCCTCCGTAAGCTTGCCAAGGCTGGGGTGAGCACCAGAACGGATGGGGCACGCACTTACAAGGGGCAGCTGGGCAATCGGGTGCTTTGGGATTTGCACGAGAGCAAGGCTTGTACAGATCCATGTGGCAGCTGCCGGCGTTGGCGTGGCATGATGGGGGGCAGGCTGGAGAGGGGTCTGCATCCCAGGGGGAGTGCAACGCCGTTGGAGGGGTTGGTGTGAAAGTGTCGGCCAGATCTGGGGAGACGGATTGGGCAACGGCACACTGACGCTTGGGACATGTGGCAATGCCCTTGTTGAAGCAGTTGGAGAAAGATGGAGCCTTTAAGGGTCTGAAGCTGAACGGACAGCCATCTGATGAGAATTGTGAAATCTGTTTACTCTCAAAGTTTACCCGTTTCCCCTTCCATAGTGTGGCTGGCAGGAGCAAGAAGCCATTGGAGCTGGTCCACATGGAATTGGTGGGGCCGCTGCCGGTTCAGGGGCACAAGGGGGAGCGGTACTTTCTGACCATAGTGGATGATTGGAGCAGGCTTATGTGGGCATCTCCGCTGAAACAGAAGAACTACACCGACTCTACGATACGAGATGATTGGCCGCCTCTTCGTGGAGAAGCAAGCGGAATGTGTGGTGAAGCGGATTAGCACAGATCGGGGTGGTGAGTTCCTTGGAGCTGAGATGACAGCCTGGCTCAAGAAGCAGGGCATCCAGAGGGAGCTGACCACGGCTTACACCCCACAGTCTAATGGTGTAGCAGAACGGGCGAACCGGACAATTCTGGAGACAGCTAAGGCGCTGCTCATAGAATCCGGGCTGGGCAACTCGATGTGGCCCCATGCTGTTCGGCACGTTACCGTCGCTAGGAACAGGGTACTCACAAAGGTTGGGGATGATTCGTGGGTGCCGTTGGAGAGGTGGCTTGGGAGGAAGCCGCCGGTGGACATGCTGAGGGTGTTCGGTTGCATGGCAGTCGCCCACGTCCCCAAGACCTGCCGCAGTAAGTTGGGGGCAAGTGCAATCTGGTGTGTGCATTTGGGGCAGGCTGCTGAGAGCAAGGGATGGCTGCTGTGGGAACCATCCAAGGGTGTGTTGTTTGACAGCAAGGATGTGAAGTTTGTTGAGGGGCATGATGTATGGGAGCTGGGAGAAACAGCAGGAGGCCAGGGTGTCCCAGCAAATGGAGCAGATCACCATGCAGCTGGACCTGACTCCTAGTGTGTCGGAGGAGGGAGAGCAGGTTCTGCAGAGGGTGGTGATGGAGAGAAGGTACAGGAGGCATCTGCTGGTGGAGAAAATAATGTGGAGACTAGCACTAGTGAAGCTGTTGGATCCGAGGGAGGAGAGCAGCAGCAGGGGAAAACTAAGAAGCCGAAGGGTGTTGTTATGAAGGGATGGGAGACACCCGTCTCCAGGCCAGGACCTACCCGTATGGCTACTAAGAAGTTGACTGCAGGAGCTGATGTAGCAGAGCAGCAGCTTGGGACAGAGGATGCATTGCTGATTCTACCTCATAGCTATGACCCGGATGAGGAGGATGAACGTGCCTACTGTTTTCTTGCCCCTGCACCAGAGGAACCAGCTAGCATGGAGGAGGCATTAGCTGGACCAGATAGGGAGAAGTGGCTGGTTTCTAGGGATGCAGAGTACCAAAGCCTACTAGAGAATGGGACATGGGATCTGGTGGTGATGCCCGATGGGACGAAAGCTGTACATTCCAAGTGGGTGCTAAGGATCAAGACCGATGACAAGGGACGGGTCAACATCTACAAGAGTAGGCTGGTGGCTAATGGGTTTATGCAGAAGGAGAAGCAGGAATTCAATGAGATATTTGCTCCCATTTCCAAACCCACTACTCTTTGTGTGTTGTTGGCACATGCAACCGTTAGTGGAAAATTCATCATTCAGATGGATATATTAACAGCATTCCTCAATGGGATTTTAGAGGAGGATGTATACATGATGCAGCCGCCTGGGTATACGGATGGTAGAGGCAGGGTGTGCAAGCTGAAATGTCCATCTACGACCTGAAGCAGGAGCCACGCTGCTGGTATTAGAAGTTGGCAGCTGTTTTAGAGGAGATGGGATTCAGGACCAGCAGCTCTGATGAGAGCCTGTTTCTCAAAAAGGGAGGGGGAGAAGCTGGTGCTGTTTCTGGTCTACGTGGACGACATTCTTCTCGTTAGAAGCAGCATGAAGGAGATACAGAATGTGCAGCAGCAGCTAATGTAGAACTTCAAGTGCAAGAACTTTGGGGAGGTAAAGTACTACCTCGGGATGCACGTGGAGAGGGGTCCAGATCACAGGTGGTTGAAGCTGCACCAAGAGAAGTTCATCAAGGAGCTGGGGGAGAAGTATGGGATTCAGAATCAGCGCAAGGTTGTAACTCCCCTGCCAGCAGAATTCAAGCTTGTGAAGGCTGCAGAGGATGAAGGGGTTGAAGCCGAGGAGCAGCAGCAATTTCAGTCCTTCGTGGGCAGCATCTTGTATGCAGCAGTTCACACGAGGCCCGACATCTCTTTCTCGGTTGGGCAGCTGGCTAGGGTGGTGCAGAATCCATCAGAGGAGCAGGTGGATGCAGCTGAGCATGTGGTGAAGGATCTGAACTCTCACCCAAGCATTGGAGTTCAATACTCCGCATATGCACAGGTGAAGCAGAAAGGTGTTGAGGTGCTGAAAGAGAAGAGGGAGCGGCTCGGAGAAGTCAAGCTGTTTCTCACTTGCTTTAGTGATGCTATGTGGGCTTCTGAGAAGGAGGATTCCTCATCTGTGGGAGGATACATCTGTACGATACGCTGGGCGACGTTTAAGGTACTCTTGTTTTTTTGACTCCTCTCTCTAGAAAGTCGGACCCGAGGATAGGGGCTGGTCTTGTACTAGGCACCCAAGGACCCTTGGAGGTGACCCCGAGGAGAGGTATTAAGTTTGATAAAGTCTTGATAGCCTGAGTTTATTAGGCCCTTACACCAACAGGCTACTCGTCAATTATTAGTTTCAGCAATCCAACCTGACAGAAATAAAGTTGTATTTTCCATGCCCAATCATCACAGTCCTCACCATTACATTTCTCCACGATGAAGTGCTTCAGCACCTCCTTGACCAGCTCCCCTAGGCTCTGAAACACCAAAATCTTGGCTGCCGCTACGATCTTGTGCTGAAGATTCACCAGCTCCCGTCGAGGTCTTGCCCGCCATAGCTACCTATAAACCCCTGCTACTAAAACCTAATCATACTTAATTCCTCTCCCCAGGTTCACCTCCAAGGGTCCTTGTGTGTCTGGTACAAGACCAGCCTTTATCCTCTGTTTCGAGTTTGTAGAGAGAGAAGTCAAGAATGACTAGCCAAATTAGCAAGGAATTCGCTTGAAACATTTTGACTATATCCAGGTACAAACAGAGAAGGAATCAATAGTTATAGCTAGCAAGGACCTTCGGAATCAACCTGGGAACAACCTGGTATGGTCCCAAACAATTCCAAGCAACAGAACCAACCTGGCTAGACAAAACAATAGGTGGCAGGTTGGTAAACAACCTCTGATTCTGTTTTTCCAACCTGGGAAGACAACAACCATGTTTAGGTCCTAAAAATGCAACACAACATTTGTTGTCTTGCCCAACCAGCCAAATGCTGGTTCGGCTGGTTTCCCCTGGCCTCGTAGCATGCAGATACAGAGAAACAACATCCAAACTTCACCTAAATTGTACCCCTATAGTGCATGGCCTGCTATACTATAGTTAAACAAACAAAAGCGTACAATTTTTAGTTGGATAGAACTGAATCTGCACAATCGGTTAAGCCGAACCGCGAAGCTTCCATTTTGGGTTCCTTTGCAAGCTCGTCCTTTCTACTTGCACTGTTCATAGCACATAAAATGTGGTGCCGAAGTGCACTATGTGTAAGTACCTGGAAATGCATCAAGCGAAAACTGCGAAAACAAACAAACACACGAACATTTCATTTATACCCAAATCATTCGTAGGATTTCGTGTTCGTGCATTGTAAATTTGCACCCAACACATGGACCTTGTAGGTCCTATGCGGACTGACGGGACAGAGGGAGCATTGTAGGGGTTCGTCTTTTTTCCAAAAAGAGTGATGCCGCTGCAGCAATCAAAGAGGATTGGCTGACAATGGTTGAGTGGCAGTCATGAGACTGGTTAAGGTGCTGAGGATTGACTGTGGTGGTGAGTTCCTTTGAACTGAGTTCGCTTTTTTTCTGAAGATGAACGGCATCCGACACCAGCTGACCTGCCCTGGTACACCGCAGCAAAACGGCATTGCCGATCATGCCAATCGGACCATTGGTGAGGCGGCCAAGATCTTTTTGGGGGCTGCTTGAATGCCCTACAAGTTATGGCCTGATGCTGTCCGCCATATCATTACATTCAAGAAGATAGTATTGTCGCATGTTGGCGAGAAGCACTAGGTGCCGTATGAGCGTGGGCTTGGAAAGAAGCCAACCATTAGCATGCTACGTGCGTGGGGCTGCATGTGACTTGTGATTGTCCGAAGGACCACAGGCACAAGCTGGAAGTTGCTGCTATATGGGCTGTCCATCTTGGGATGGCACCTGACTGGAAGGGGTGGCTGTAGTGGGACCTCAAGAGCAAGAAGATGCTGGTCAGTCGTGATATTAAACTTGTTAAGGGCGTGATGTACAAGGACTGGCAGCAGCAGCGGCAAGTGCAGATTGGCCTGCGACCGCAGGAGATAGAGCGATCCGCAGTGGAGAAGGTTCAACTGCGCATTGATGATCTCCCTAGGTCAGAGATGACCAGTATGCAGAGTGGCTGATCAGCAAGTTGCTGGTCCTCCTGCAGAGGAGGATGAGTCAGTGCATGAGGTCTCACCATCTCTGCCCAAGCCTCCTGCTACAGCCTGTTGGTGTAAGGGCCTAAAAAACTCAAGCTATTAAGACTCAATCAAACTTAAAACCTCTTCCCGGGGTCACCTCCAACGGTCCTTGGGTGCCTGGTACAAGACCAGCCCCCATCCTCGGGTCCGAGTTTGTAGTGAGAGGAGTCAAGAACGATTTTCCTATATCAAAGCTTTAAAAGTTTTGTCATTACGAAGTTATGGCTCGGACAGCGTTGGCCTAGCGTCGTAGTGCTAACGTACTAGCGTTGACTCGGGTACAAACAGAGAATGAATAAATAGTTAGGAATGAAGAGTGGAATGAGCATGAACTAGTATGGAATGATGGGGATGCAGCCGGCAGGCTGAGGGGGAGTGTGTAAGGTGCAAATGCACATTGCACGACATCCTGCTGTCTGTTTGTACGAGTACGCGTATGCGAATAAATTGCATATGAATAGTGTGTTCGTGTGTTTGATTGCTTTCCCAATTTTCGCCCGAAGCATTTGCAAGTACTCGCGCATTGTGCGCTTTGTCACAACATTACCCTGCTGGGTGCAAATTCTCATTGCATGATATCCAGCCAAATCACCTCTTTCACCCCATGGAACATCGCCATGTACTCAGATTCCACGGAAGAAAGTGCCATCTCCGTCTGCTTCTTTGACCTCCAACTAACAGGTCCTCCCCCAACTACACAGATGTATCCTCCCACAGATGAGGAATTCTCCTTCTCAGAGGCCCACGTAGCATCGGTAAAGCAAGTGAGAAAGAGTTTGCCTTCTCCAAGCCTCTCCCCTTTCTCTTTCAGCACCTCAACCCCTTTCTGCTTCACCTGTGCAGATGCGGAGTATTGAACTCCAATGCTTGGGTGAGAGTTCAGATACTTCACCACACGCTCAGCTGCATCCACCTGCTCCTCTGATGGATTCTGCACCACCCTAGCTAGCTGCCCAACCGAGAAAGAAACGTCGGGCCTTGTGTAAACTGCTGCATACAAGAGGCTGCCCACTAAGGACTGAAATTGCTGCTGCTCCTCGGCTTCAACCCCTTCATCCTCTGCAACTTTCACAAGCTTGAATTCTGCAGGCAGGGAAGTTGCATTTTTGCGCTCATTCTCAATCCCATACTTCTCCTGGTGCAGCTTCAACCCCTTCATCCTCTGCAGCCTTCATAAGCTTGAATTTTGCTGGCACGGGAGTTGCAACCTTGCGCTCATTCTCAATCCAATACTTCTCCCCCAGCTCCTTGATGAACTTCTCCTGGTGCAGCTTCAACCACCTGTGATATAGATCCCTCTCAACGTGCATCCCGAGGTAGTACTTTACCTCCCCAAGGTTCTTGCACTTGAAGTTCTCCATCAGCTGCTGCTGCACATTCTGGATCTCCTTCATCCTGCTGCTAAAGAGAAGAATGTCGTCCACATAGATAAGAAACAGCACCAACTTCTCCCCCTCCCCCTTGAGAAAGAGGCTCTCATCACAGCTGCTGGTCCTGAATCCCATCCCCTCTAAAACAGCTGCCAACTTCTGGTACCAGCAGCGTGGCGCCTGCTTGAAGCCGTAGATGGACTTTTCAGCTTGCACACCTTTCCTGTACCATCCTCATACCCAGGCGGCTGCGTCATGTACACATCCTCCTCTAAAATCCCAGTGAGGAATGCCATTGATATATCCATCGGAAGGATGAATTTTCCACTAACGGTGGCATCTGCCAATAAGACACGAAGGGTAGGGGGTTTGGCAGTGGGAGCAAAAATCTCATTGAAGTCCCGCTTCTCCTTCTGCATAAACCCCTTAGCAACCAGCCTACTCTTCTAGATGGTGACCCGTCCCTTGTCATCGGTCTTGATCCTTAGCACCCACTTGCACTATACAGCTTTCTTCCCATCGGGCAGCACTACCAGATCCCATGTCCCATTCTCTAGTAGGGTCTGGTACTCAGCATCCCTACAAACCAGCCACTTCTCCCTATCTGGTCAAGCTAATGCCTCCTCCATGCTAGCTTGTTCCTCTGGTGTAGGGGCAAGAAAACCATGAGGGTAATAACCATGAGGTAGAATCAGCAATGCCTCCTCTGTCCCAAGCTGCTGCTCTGCTATATCAGCTCCTGCAGTCAACATCTTAGTAGCCATACGGGTACGTCCTGGCCTGGAGACGGGTGTCTCCCATCCCTTCATAACAACACCCTTCGGCT
The DNA here is from genome assembly GCA_948144175.1 of Closterium sp. NIES-65. Lineage (NCBI taxonomy): Eukaryota > Viridiplantae > Streptophyta > Zygnematophyceae > Desmidiales > Closteriaceae > Closterium > Closterium sp. NIES-65. Next base: position 23,304 of record CANXME010001157.1, read on the forward strand.
TCTTAGATTTCCCCTGCTGCTGCTCTCCTCCCTCGGATCCAGCAGCTCCACTAGTGCTACCGCTAGTCTCGACACCATTGTTTTCACCGGCAGGTCCCTCCTGCACCTTCTCTCCATCACCACCTCTGCAGCTGCCTCCTCTCCCCTCCTCCCACACACTAGGAGCCAGGTCAAGCTTCATGGTGATCTGCTCCATTTGCTGGGACACCCTGGCCTCCGGCTGTTTCTCCCAGCTCCCATACATCATGCCCTCAACAAACTTCACATCCCTGCTGTCAAACAACACACCCTTAGATGGTTCCCACAGCAGCCATCCCTTGCTCTCAGCAGCCAGCCCCAAATGCACACACCAGATTGCACTTGCCCCCAACTTACTGCGGTAGGTCTTGGGGACGTGGGCGACTGCTATGCAACCGAACACCCTCAGCATGTCCACTGGCGGCTTCTTTTCCAAGCCTCCTCTCCAACGGCACCCACGAGTCATCCCCAACCTTTGTGAGTACCCTGTTCCTAGCGACGGTAGCGTGCCGAACAGCATGAGGCCACATAGAGTTGCCAAGCCCAGATTCTATGAGCAGCGCCCTAACTGTCTCCAGAATTGTCCGGTTCGCCCGTTCTGCTACACCGTTAGACTGTGGGGTGTAAGCCGTGGTCATCTCCCTCTGGATGCCCTGCTTCTTGAGCCAGGCCGTCATCTCAGCTCCAAAGAACTCACCACCCCAATCTGTCCTAATCCGCTTCACCACACATTCCACTTGCTTCTCCACGAATGGCAGCGAATCATCCCGTATCGTAGAGGCGGCGTGGTCCTTTTGCTTCAGCGGATATGCCCACATAAGCCTGCTCCAATCATCCACTATGGTCAGAAAGTACCGCTCCCCCTTGTGCCCCTGAACCGGCAGCGGCCCCACCAAGTCCATATCGACCAGCTCCAATGGCTTCTTGGTCCTGCCAGCCACACTATGGAAGGGGAAACGGGTAAACTTTGAGAGCAAACAGATTTCACAATTCTCATCAGATCGCTGTCCGTTCAGCTTCAGACCCTTAACGGCTCCATCTCTCTCCAACTGCTTCAACAAGAGCATTGCCACATGCCCCAAACGTCGGTGTGCCGTTGCCCAATCCGTCTCCCCAGATCTGGCCGACACTTTCACACCAACCCCTCCAACAGCGTTGCACTCCCCCTGGGATGCAGACCCCTCTCCAGCCTGCTCCCCATCATGCCACGCCAACGCCGGCAGCTGCCACATGTCTGTACACGTCCTTGCTCTCGTGCAAATCCCAGAGCACCCGATTGCCCAGCTGCCCCTTGCAAGTGCGTGCCCCATCCGTGCTAGTGCTCACCCCAGCCTTGGCAAGCTTATGGAGGGAGATGAGGTTGGCCTTGAGTTCAGGAACGAGGAGAACATCGTGCAGCACCACCGGCTTGCCATCCGCTCCCTTAAACGTAGCTCGTCCCGCATCAGCCACCTTCAGCGCGTGTCTAGAGGCGGAGCACACCTCGTTGATCGGTGCAGCTCGTACGTGGTCTAGCAGGTCCTTGCGCGGCGTCATTGTCCAAGCAGTGCCCGTGTCCAACACTCAATACTCCAGAGGGTGCAGCTCTGCTCCAACCTTGGCAGATGCGTCGTCTTGCCCCCCGTGTTCTCCAATATGGAAAATACGGGCCCGCGGTGCGAACCTTCCTTTCTGCACCGCCGTTGCTCTTCGGGTTGTTGTCAGACGAATCGGCAATCATGCTCGCGCCGTTTTTCTGGTTCCTCCGTGCGCCGCCATCCATCAGGTTTCTTATAGCACAAAAACCAGGGATGCCCCTCCCTCTCACAATACGAGCAACTCCCTTTCATTTTGCCACCAGCACTCGACTTGGCCCCACGTCCAGATTTCGCACCACGACCCCAACCGGTATCTCCTTGTTGGTCGTTGGAGTCATCGTCCTTCTTTGCACCGCGTCCAGCACCACCGAAGCCACGTCCCCTGCCACGTCGGCTCCCTTCCATCCCGTAGCCGCTGCTACCGTCGTCTTCACCCCTCAGTTGGCTGCCGCTACGATCTTGGGCTGAAGATTCACCAGCTCCCGTCGAGGTGTTGCCCGCCAAAGCTACCTATAACGAGGAATACTATAACGCAGCTCTGATACCAGCTTGTTGGTGTAAGGGCCTAACAAACTCAAGCTATTAAGACTTTATCAAACTTAAAACCTCTCCTCGTAGTCACCTCCAAGGGTCCTTGGGTGCGTGGTACAAGACCAGCCCCTATCCTCGGGTCCGAATTTGTAGAGAGAGGGATCAAGAAGGACTTGGTAAAAAAAGCAAGAGTACCTTGAACGTCGCACAGCGTATCGTGCAGACTGACGATCGGATTAAGCTGAGAATTTCCTATATCGAAGCTCCCTCCAGGAGCTTTAAAATGAGGCAAGTTGCCTCGCGAAAAGTTTTGCCATTGCAAAGTTATTTCTTGTACAGCGTTGGCTTAGCGTTGGAGTGCTAGCGTACTAGCATTGACTTGGGTAGCATTCCGCCGTCGCATCGATATAAACCAAATTCCAGGAAGGGAGGAATTCGCTTGAATCAAATTGACTATATCCAGGTTCAAACAGAGAAGGAATAAATAGTTTTAGTTAGCAAGGACCTTGGAAATGAACCAGGGAACAACCAAGGACGATCCCAAATAATTCCAAGTAATAGAACCAATCTGGCTAGACAAAACAGCAGGTGGTAGGTTGGTAAACAACCTCTGGTTCTGTTTTTCAATCCTGGGACACCAACAACCAGGTTCAGGTCCTAAAAACAGAACCTGTTTCGTCTTTGCCCAACCAGCCAAAAGCTGGTTCCGCTGGTTTCCCCTGGCCCTGTAGCATGCAGATACAGACAAACAGCATCCAACCTTCACCTAAATGGTACCATTATATTGCCTGCGCTGCTACATCATAGTCAACCAAACAAAATATTACAATTTCGAGTTGGATAGAACTGAATCTGCACAATCAGTTCAACCGAACCGCAAAGCTTCCATCCTGGGTTCCTTTGCGAGCTCGTCCTTTCTGCTTGTACTGTTCATATCGCATACAATGTTGTGCCGAAGCGCACAATGCGCGAGTACCTGCAAATGCTTCAAGCGAAAGTTGCGAAAGCAAACAAACACACGAACATTCCATTCACACCCAAATGCATTCGCACACGCATACTCGTACAAACAGACGGCAGGATGTCGTGCAATATGAATTTGCACCCAACACAGCTCCCTTTCATTTTCACACCACGACTCCATTCAGTACCTCCTGTAAGAAATGGGCTGTGAACACTTTGTGTACAATATTCTATATTACGTAGGTTTTTTTTGGGTAGGGTGTAGTTTATAATCCCAACCATATGTGGTTGGGATTCCCTCGTTATCTTGCAAATCTGCCAACTCACCAATTGGAGATTTCTTGGATTCCCATCCTATCCTTTTTCTAGCTTTGCTCAACCCAACCTTGTTGGTACTTAAGGCCTATTGCCTTATCTACTAATCAATCAGTTCAGCTCCATTTCTATCATGGTATCGAGCTAAAAAGTTCCACTCTTGCAGAATCCGATTCTTGGCGCCGTGATGGTCCTCCTCATTTCTTCTGTAACTCTTTCGGTTTTCGGCTCCTAGGCCTAGCGTTTTCCAACTTTACGTCTTCTTACATTTCAAGAGCGCATTCACATTCCATCTTTGGGCTCTTCCGATTTCTACCGCGATTCGTTCTCTTCCACGTCTTTCATCGTAAGCGTCAAGACATTTACATTTCCGTCGGGAAATTTCTCGTCAAGAACAGGTTTTCAGCGGCGCAGTAGAACAGGTGAGCGGCGTTGCAAAACAGGTCAGCGGCGCAGCAGAACAGGTTCAGCGGCGCAGCAGAGAAGCGGTTTTGGGGCAGCGGCGAAGCAGAACAGGGGGCATTGGCGAAGCGGAGCAGCAGACCAGAATCTGGGCTTTGTATTACCGAAATTGCGTTTCGGACTTCATTCATTAAAAAATCGGAGTCTTTAGCGCTGCTCTCCATGGGAAATGGCGACTTCAACTTCCACCCTCGTCGGAAATCTCATTGTTCTCAATCTTGCTCCCAACGACACGAACACCAACTTTGGAAGATGGTGCTACTGAGTCAGGAAGCACCTCCTTAGCACGGAGGTGAAGGGGATTTTGTGAAACAAGTGAACAGGAATGAATGAACTAGAAGAGAAATGAGTACAAGTAGTAAACCCTAGAATTGTGTACCCCCTATAGGCTAACCCACTGTAGCCTACATAAGCATAACATATATAATGTTTGACACACCCCCATAGGCAAAGTGGGGGAGAACAAGGGGTCACAAGACCAGTCAAGCAAAGTAAAGCAAGCTCAGGGTGGATCACAAAGTCACCACACAGTCCGAGCACAAGAGCAGGGCCAGAGGCCAGTTCACATGCAGGAGTACAGACATGTATATAAAACTAGACAAGCAAGAGCAGGTATATATATATGTCACAGTACAAGTAAAGTCAAGAGGAGAGCAAGTGAGGCAAGACAGGCACAAGACCCAGCTGGGTGCAAAAGCGCTGATGGTCACAAGGCGCGAGTGCCTTGGTGAACACATCAGCAGTGTTGGCCTCAGAGGCCACGTACGCAAGTCGCAACTGACCACGCTGCTGCAGCTCACGAGCAAGGAAGTAGCGGAAAGCAATGTGCTTCGTTCTGTGCTCCAAGCGCTGCTCTCGACACAAGGCCAGCATGGCCTTGTTGTCTACGTACAGCACTGGAGGAGAACGAGGCGGCTCTCCAAGGTCAGTCAGCAGGTAGGTGAGCCAGCAAAGCTCCTGTGCAGCCATGGCCCCGGCGTAGATCTCAGCCTCACAATTGGAGCTGAGAACCGAGGACGAGCGAGTAGACCGCCACGAGACAGAGCCGGAACCAAGGCTGAAGGTGTAACCCTGTGACGACCGCTGCGTAGCCTGGTCGTCAGCCCAAGAAGCGTCCGCGTGGCCGGTAAGGACCACTGGACTCCGCCCTCCAAGCACTAGCCCCAAGCCCGACGTACTGCACAGGTAGCGCAATACCCTCTTCGCTGCAGCCATGTGCTCCGGTCTGTGTCTCCCAGGAGCAACATAGCGTGCAAGAATGCTCAGAGGGTATGCAAGGTCAGGTCGTGTGCAGGTCATCAGGTACATGAGGCAGCCAACAAGCTCCGCATACGGACCACTCGACTCTACGGACTCATCCAAAGGCAGAGCTGAGAGTGAGTGGCGAGTAGGCAGAGGATTGGCCTGAGGCGAGGAGTACGTGAAGCCGAAGCGCTGAAGGACCTGCTGCACCATGTGTGACTGAGTCAAGGTAATGGTGCGGCGTGCTCTGTCCCGAGTGATCTGCAAGCCAAGGTAGCTGCGCAGTTCACCCAGGTCTGTGCACGTGTGTCTCTTCAGCAGCTCGGACTTCACGTAGGCGAGTCCAGCAGTGTCCGCTGTGGCAAAGACCAAGTCGTCGACGTACACGAGGATGTAGAATGGCGGCAGGGAAGTGTCGGTGCGAAGAAACAGCGACGGGTCAGCAGAAGAAGGAGCAAACCCAAGAGCCGCAAGCGTAGTCCTCAGTGTGTCGTGCCACTCACGCGGTGCCTGGCGGAGACCGTAGACTGGCCGTCGGAGGCTCCACTGGGTGCCAGGAAGGAAAGTCCCAGTGAAGCCGGGTGGACGGCGAAGCCAGATCTCCTCGTGCAGGCTACCCTTCAAGAACGCAGTGCTGAAGTCGAGAGAGTGAAGCTCGTAGTCGCGCTGAGCGGCTATGTGCAGCAGCACCCGAAGAGTAGTCATCTTCGGGGTGGGAGAGAAGGTCTGGAAGTAGTCAACTCCCTGCCGCTGACTGAAGCCACGAGCAACGTACCGTGCCTTGAAGACAGGTGGAGAGCCCGGCGGCCGCTCCACCCTGAAGATCCACATGCCACTGACGATGTTCGCCCTAGGAGGGGGAACCGCGTCAACGTAGGTGCCTGTGGACCTCCAGGAAGCCATCTCTGCATCCATAGCTGCCTGCCACTGAGAGGAGTATGGACCCTCTACGGCCTCCGCGTAAGAACGCGGAGTCGGGATGTCTAGTGCATCCGGGTCTCCCTCAGGGGCAAGCAGTACAGACGCGAGATGAGGTGAAGTAGCCACTAGACACTGTAACTCCTCCTGCCTGTCCTCTAGGACGTCCGTGCCAAGAGCACACTCACCCCCGACGGACGGAGGACAGACAGACGCAGACTCAGCAACAAGACTAGCAGCGTAGTCGAGACGACAGCGAGCAGCAAAGTCGACGAGCTCAGCGACTAGAGCAGACGCAGCAGTGGACTCAAAAGAGGGGTCAGTGACGACAGTAGCAAGCAGACGCGTGACAGTAGGACTGGCAGCACGAAGAGAGTCCGACTCAGGGTCGGCAAGCGCAGGAAGAGAGGACTCAGGAGGAGAAGGCAAAGGGGCGCGCAGAGGAGCAGTGGACGGACGCAAAGACATCCGGTGCGTGCCAGGGACAAGAGGAGGACGCTGACGCGAACTGCGACCACTAGCGCGAGCAGCACGAACAGGCGACGCGGGACGAGACGCAGGCTCACGACGCTCAGCAAGACCTCCAGTAGGACCAGTGTAAGGAGAGGGAGCAGGCAGTGGAGAGGAAGGCTCCAGCAGGGACTGCGACTGGACAGGTGGTGGACCCTCTACTGGAGGAGAAAGACCAAGAACCTGCTGCAGGAGCGGAACGAAGTACGGCCGAGGCCGCGCAGCAGCTCTAGACTCAGCAGGGACAGCACCAGCACCCTCAGCGACAGCACCAGCGCCACCCACACCTCCAGCGGCAGGACCAACAGCAGTAGGCTCAGCACCAACGCCCTCAGCAGCTCCAGCTCCAGGAGGACCCGCAGCTCCAGGAGGACCCTCAAGCGGCGTAAGGGTAGTGCGGTCTCGAAAGAAGGAGAGTGAAGCCCCTGAGTCAAGTGTGAAATTGAGGGAGGACGAGGGCGACGCAGTACCTGAGAGCGCAGTCTCACCAGTACCTGAGAGCGCAGACGCACTGGCACCTAGAGCAGCAGCCTCACAAGCACCTAGCGCAGCAGTACCAATGCCCGGGTCGGGCTGGAAACACCGGTAACCCTCATTCTCCTCACTATAATCCACAGCATACATAGCAGCAAGGATAGCATCAAAATCAAGATCAAAGATCGCTACACCAGCCCTTAGAAGCTCATCCCAGCGAGGGATCTCACTAGCCCCAAAGAACTGCTGACGCCAAGCGTCCGTCAGGCGGCCAAAGCAGCGCTGGGTGGCGTGGGCACCCCCACACTGCTCACCCGCGTGGTCGCCGGAACGAAGAACGTAGGTGCAGGGACCAGTACCCCCACCCCTCTGACGCCCAGCGTACCACTCACGAAGCTGCTGAGGCGGAGGGATGTCCCGCGAGCGCTGCTGCTGCTGCCGCTGTGAGCGCTGGCCACCACCACCGCCGCGACGCTGCTGGGTACCACCCCGACCAGCTCCACCTCCTCCACCACCACCGCTTCCTCCGCTGCCGCCTCCACCGCCTCCACCTCCGCCGCCTCCACCTCCGCCGCTGCCTCCACCACCACCGCTGGCACCACCACCACCGTCTCCGCCGCTGCTGCCACCACCACCACCACCCCCGCTACTAGTCCCGCCGCCACCCCCACTCCCTCCGCCGCCACCGCCGCCACCGCCACCGCCCCCTCCAGCTCCACCCGCGCCCTTGCCCCCCTTGCCCTTGCTGGAGCGACATCTCCCACTAGGGGCAGACGCCGTGCCGACCGACTCAAGACCAAGCAGGTCGGCAGCAGCAGCAGAGGCAACAGAGGGCAGCAAGGGGGAAGGAGAGCACCCCTCAAAGATGGGGGTGCGAGGGTCACCACGAGAAGCACCTACAGCGACTATGCTCTTCTCCGCTGCGAGGAGGGCCTTCTCGAGGAGGTCGACGGTGAGGGTGGTGGGACAGACTGCGAGAAAGTGGTCCCTGACGACGCGAAGGGAGTCAGGGAGGCGCGCGACTACGTAGTAGAGAGCGATGTACATGGGGGGTGGGTTCTTAGCGTAGAACTCAGCAGGAAGGGCGGCGCGGTAGCGAGTGTCACTAGTGCGGAGGTGCGTAATGAGGTCAGCAACAGTGGGAAAGGCAGAGAGGTCAGGAAAGAGGTAGGGAAGCATGAGACGGCTCAGTGCAGCAGTGGCAGGGGAGGAGTAGCGTGCAACTACAGCGTCGTACAAGGTCTGAGCACTCTTGTACTGAATAAAGTGCGCACGCTCAGAGGTAGGGAGGTGGCAACGCACAGCAAGACGTGCAGCAGCATCGCGGGTGGCCCACTGAGAGCGGACAGTGGGATCAGCATCAGCACCAGGAGCAGGAGAGGCGCCAGAGGTGAGGTCAAAGAGAGAAAGGTCGTCAGCCCTGTCGCACTGTAAGAACAGCTGCAGGTCGTCTAACCAGACCTCAAAATCAATGGCGCGACCCTCAGCGTCAAAAGCTAGAACACTAGGGGTAGCCATGGCAACGACAGTGACGCAGTGCAAGCAGTAGGGAAAGAGCTCGCAGTGTAAGTGGGACTGTGCTCACCAGGCAGGGCAGGTCGTGCAGCTCTGCAGAAAGGCGGCTCAGCGACCGGGCGGCTCGGGTGCACAGCGGCTCGGCTCCCGGGCGGCTCGGCGGCTGGGCGGCTCAGGCGCAGGGCGGCTCGGCTCCCGGTCGGCTCGGCGGCAGGGCGGCTCGGGTGCAGGGCGGCTCGGCTCCCGGGCGGCTCGGCGGCAGGGCGGCTCGGGTCCCGGGCGGCTCGGCGTTGGGCGGCTCGGCTCCCGGGCGGTTCGGCTGCTGGGGCGGCTCTGCTGCTGGGGCGGCTCGGCCGGGAGATGCAGGGGCGGGGCCGTCAGGTGCAGCGGCGGGTCGACCGGTGCAGCGGCGGGCCGGCAGGTGCAGCGGCGGGGCCGTAGGGTGCAGCGGCGGGCCGACCAGGTGAGGCGGCGGGCCGTAGGGTGCAGCGGCGGGCCGGCAGGTGCAGCGGCGGGGCCGTCAGGTGAAGCGGCGGGCCGCTGGGTGCAGCGGCAGGCCGTAGAGTGCAGCGGCGGGCCGGCGAGTGCAGCGGCGGGGCCGTCAGGTGAGGCGGCGGGCCGTAAGGTGCAGCGGCGGGCCGTAGGGTGCAGCGGTGGGCCGGCAGGTGCAGCGGCGGGGCCGTCAGGTGAGGCGGCGGGCCGTAGAGTGCAGCGGCGGGCCGTAGGGTGCAGCGGCGGGGCCGTCAGGTGAGGCGGCGGGCCGAAGGGTGCAGCGGCGGGCCGGTAGGTGCAGCGGCGGGCCGGCAGGGCCGCGTCAAAGCCGGCGGCGGGGCCGCGTTAGTGGAGGCGGCGGGGCCGCGTCAAGCAGGCGGCGGGGCCGCGACGTAGCGTGCGGCAGGGCCGCGCCAGAGGCGGCGGCGGGGCCGCGTCAGTGGAGGCGGCGGGGCTGTGTCAAGCAGGCGGCGGGGCCGCGATCAGGAGGGGTGGCGGGGCCGCGTCTGAGGGACAGCGGGGCCGCGAGGGAAAGGGCGACCCGAGGGGTCGCTAAAAAAATGCGCGCCTCGGGGCGCCCTTCGGTGGGCCCTAAGAAAACGGTCCTTAGGAAGGACCCGCTCTATACCATGTGAAACAAGTGAACAGGAATGAATGAACTAGAAGAGAAATGAGTACAAGTAGTAAACCCTAGAATTGTGTACCCCCTATAGGCTAACCCACTGTAGCCTACACAAGCATAACATATATAATGTTTGACAGATTTGCCTCATGGACATCCTCCTCAACCGCAGCAATGGAAAGATGCCTTTCCCTCCCGATCCTCTTGGTGAAGGATGTCAGAACTTCATAGCTTATACTGTTGTGTAGGCTATAGTGAGGTATCCCATAGGGGGTACAACCCAATTAGGGTTTGCTATTTGTACTCACTTCGTTCATAGTTCATTTATTCTCATTTCAGTTTTCTCATGGTATCAGAGCTGCTGAAGGGACAGGCCGTCACGACCTAGCTGCTGCTGCTGGCGCGTGGCACCACCGGAGCCACTCCTCTGCGAAGACCCGCGACCAGCTCCACCGCCACTCCCGCCGCCTCCGCCGCCTCCGCCGCCCCCGCCGCCTCCGCCGCCTCCGCCGCCTCCGCTACTGCTGCCGCCCCCGCCACCGCCGCCTCCTCCACCACCTCCGCCACCGCCGCTCCCACCGCCGCCAACTCCGCCTCCACAGCCGTCACCGACACCCCCACCCCCACCTCCACCCCCACCGCCACCCCCACTCCCCCCGCCGCCTCCACCTCCACCTCCACTGCCCCCGCTCGCTCCTCCAGCGCCCCTGCCCCCCTTGCCCCTGCTAGAGCGGCGTCTCCCGCTAGGGGCAGACGCCGCACCGACCGACTCAAGACCAAGGAGGTCGGCCGCAGCAGCAGAGGCAACAGAGGGCAGAAGGGGGGAGGGGGAACACCCTCAAAGATGGGGGTGCGCGGGTCACCACGAGAGGCCCCTACAGCGACTATGCCCTTCTTGGCCGCTAGGAGGGACTACTCGATGAGGTCGACAGTGAGAGTGGTGGGACAGACTGAGAGAAAGTGGTCCCTGACTACGCGAAGGGAGTCAGGGAGACGAATGACTATGAAGTAGAGGGTGATGTACATGGGGGGGGGGGGTTCTTGGCGCAGAAGTCAGCAGGTAGTGCAGCGCGGTAGCGAGCGTCACTAGTGCGGAGGTGCGTAATGAGGTCAGCAACTGTGGGAAAGGCAGCAAGGTCAAGGAAGAGGTACGGTAGCATGAGGCGGCTCAGTGCAGCAGTGGCAGGGGAGGAGTAGCGCGCAACTACAGCGTCGTACAAGGTCTGTGCACTCTTGTACTGACTAAAGTGCGCACGCTCAGAGGTAGGGAGGTGGCGTCGCACAGCAAGACGTGCAGCAGCGTCGCGCGTGGCCCACTGGGAGCGAACAGTGGCGTCAGCATCAGCAGCAGGGGCAGGGACAGCGCCAGAGGTGAGGTCAAAGAGAGAGAGACTGTCTGCCCTATCGCACTGTAAGAACAGATGCAGGTCATCTAACCAGACCTCAAAGTCGATGGCCCTACTCTCAGGGTCAAAGGCGAGGACGCTGGGAGTAGCCATGACCCTCGACGACCGGCAGTGCAAACAGTAGGGTGGAGGGCAGTGCAGTGACACAAGGGGCTGTGCTCACCAGACTGAGCAGGTCGGGCGGCTCGGAAGAAGGGCGGCTCGGATGCTGGGCTGCTCAGCGGCTCGGCTGCTCTGCGGATCGGCCGCTGGGCTGCTCGGCGGTTCGGCTGCGGTTCGGCTGCTGGGCTGCTCGGCAGCTCGCCTGCGGCTCGGCTGCTGCAGCAGGTGACGGGCCGGGATAGGCGGCGCACGGGCGGCGAAGAGCCGGGACAGGCAGCGTGGGGGCTGGGGCGGGTACCGCACGGTCGGCGTGGGGCTGGGACGGCGGCGCGCGGCCGGGACGAGCAGCGCACGGGTGGCGTGGGTTCGGGACGAGCGGCACACGGGCATCGACGGGCTGGGGCAGCGGCGCGCGGCCGGGACGGGTGGCGCACGGGTGTCGACAGGCCGGGGCAGCGTGGGGCCGGGACGGCGGCGTGCGGGCGGCGTGGGGCCGGGACGGCGGCGCACGGCGGGGACGGGCGGTGCACGGGCGGCGTGGGGCCGGGACGGGCGGCGCACAGGCGTCGACGGGTCGAGGCAGTGGCGCGCGACCAGGACGGGCGGAGACCTCCCCCGCTCTGCTGTGGACAGGGAAGGTTGGCGATGCGTCGGCGTTCCGGGTCTGGGGATCTCGGGCGTTTGTCCGCGACTTGTCTGCGGACAAACTGTCCCCTCGACTGCTCCTTGCGTCTTCCTGGGGTTCCCCCCTGACGTGCCTGGGTGGCAGTTCTACCACCCCACCTCTCGCCGTGTTCTGTCCTCCCAGGACGTCACGATCGACGAGTCGGTCCCCTACTACCGCCTCTTCCCCTACCGCACTCCGTCCCTCCCCCCGCCCCCACTCTTCCTTGTACCAGGTCCCCCCCTGGTAGACCCCCTCCCCCCTCAGGGTCCTGCCCCTTCAGGTGTGTCACAGGTAGACGCGGTCGAGCCTGTCGAGGTCACTGGTGACTCTGGTGCTGCTGAGGGTGCTGAGCCTAGGGGTGCTGAGACTGGGGGTACTGGGCCTGGGGGTGCTTTGCCTGGGGGTGCTTAACCTGGGGTTGCTGGGCCTGAGGGTGCGGAGCCTAGGGGTACTGAGCCTGGGGGTGCTGAGCCTGGGGGTGCTACGCATGGGGGTGCTGGAGGTTCTGGAGCTGCTGGAGGTGCTGCTGGAGCGGGTGCTCCTGCTGGGGGTACTGGTACTGTCCTTGCTGTTTCTGGCGACGCCACGCGGCCTTGACCGTACTTCGTTCCACTCCTGCAGCAGGTTCTTGGTCTTCCACCTTCTACTGGTCCTCCTCCTCCCTTAGAGTGTCCACAGCCAGTCCCGTCACAGTCACAGCTCCAGCCTGCCTCCCCTTTGCCTGCTCCTTCTCCCTACGCTGGTCCTACTGGAGGTCTTACTGAGCGTCGTGAGCCTGCGTCTCGTCCTGCGTCGCCTGTTCGTACTGCTCGCGCTAGTGGTCGCGGTTCGCGTCAGCGTCCTCCTCCTGTCTCTGGCATGCACTAGATGTCTCTACATCCGTCCACTTCTCTTCCTGCGTCCTCTCTTCCTGCTCTTGCCGACCCAGAGTCGGACTCTCTTCGTGCTGCCAGTCCTACTGTCACGCGTCTCCTTGCTACTGTCGTCACTGACCCTTGTTTCGAGTCTTCTGCTGCGTCTGCCCTCGTTACTGAGCTCGTCGACTTTGCTGCTCACTGTCGCCTAGACTACGCTGCTAGTCTTGTCGCTGAGTCTGCGTCTGTCTGTCCTCAGTCCGTCGGGGGTGAGTGTGCCCTTGGCACGGACGTCCTTGACGACAGGCAGGAGAAGTTCCAGTGTCTAGCAGCTGCTTCACCTCATCTCGTGTCCGTACTGCTTACCCCTGAGGGAGACCCGGATGCACTTGACATCCCGACTCCGCGCTCTTATGCGAACTATATATATGAAATTCGCAACATCCATGAGGAACTCAAGGACATTGGGATCACCTTCCCTGAACAGGAACCCGCAGCTGGGTTATTTTTAGGACTCACCACGGCTTACAATGTTACCAGTTCCATGCTCAAGCAGCTCCCCTCTAATGAACTCACCTTCGAGAAAGTCGCTTCGGCCCTTCTTTCGGCTGAAAAGAATCTTGTAGCCCACGCATCCGTCAATGATGTGCGCTATACCGCTGGTACCCCATTCCGTTTCCAGCAGGGACCGGAGCCCAACTCATTTCCTCCATGCCCCTACATTATTAGGAACAGTCCACATGCAGAGCAGAAATGCGGAGGCACCAACCACCTTGAGGCAACTTGCTTCAAGAAGCGATATGACGAGTGGTATGACGTCCACGGTGTCTCTACCAATAAGCGTCCTCCCAACTGGGCCCCTCCCTGTTGCGTGAACGAGGTCGGGGCAGTAGAGGAACCTGCTCAGGCACTTGCTAGCGCCCCATCTGATGTTCGCCTCAATTTGTTGTTCTCTGGTGCTAGTACTATTAATGAGAAGGAATCATAGTACATCAGTGTTTCAAACACACATGGGATCGAGTTCATAGTGGAATGTGGTGCCACCCACACAGTGCTCAATACCAAACCGCATTCGCTCCCTACCAGGCTTCCACTCCACTCCATGGAGCCGATTCTAGCTTCTCCATCCAATGCCATGGATCCTCCACAGTTCCTTGTCCAGCCCTTCCATCCAACATAATCATTGACATCTGCGCCCCGACCCTCCGTTACAACCTCCTTGCACAGCTTGAAATCCAACATACAGGAGTGATCGCCCTCTTTCTTAATGATGTCAACTACTATGACCTCTTTGACGCCAAAACCGGCATTCGTCTAGCCCGCTTCACCCTCAACTCCAACAATCTCTACACGCTTGTTGTAATTCTCATTCAAACCGGCTCATTCATCCAGCTTCCGCTCCCTTCCTCAAACTCCTCCATGTGTCACTGCCATCTCCTTTCCGACAAAACCATGCTCTTTTGTCACCGCCTCACCAACATCAACTTCCACGCGCTCTCAGACCTTCCCACAAAACAACTCCTCCACAGAATTCCAACCTAACTTCCCTCTCCTACCTCCAACCTGTTGGTGTGAGGGCTTAATAAACTCAAGCTATTAAGACTTTATCAGACTTAAAACCTCTCCTCGGGATCAACTCCAAGGGTCCTTGGGTGCCGGTTACAAGACCAGCCCCTATCCTCGGGTCCGAGTTTGTAGAGAGAGGGATCAAGAGGGACTAAGTCGAAACAGCAAGAGTACCTTGAACCTCGCGCAACGTATCATGCAGACCGTCGATCGGATTAAGCAGAGAACTTCCTAAATCGAAGCGCGCTCCAAGAGCTTTAAAATGAGGCAAGTTGCCCCGCGAAAACTTATGCCATTACGAAGTTATGGCTCGGACAGCGTTTGCCTAGTGTTGGAGTGCTAGCGTACTGGCGTTGACTCGAGTAGCATTCCGCTGTCGCATCGCGTAGAGACAAATTTCCAGGAAGGGAGGAATTCGCTTGAATCAAATTGATTATATCCAGGTACAAACAGAGAAGGAATAAATAGTTCTAGCTAGCAAGGACCTTGGGAATGAACCTGGGAACAACCAGGGATCATCCCAAATAATTCCAAGCAACAGAACCAACCTGGCTAGACAAAATAGCAGGTGGTAGGTTGGTGAACAACCTCTGGTTCTGTTTTTCCAACCTGGGAAAACAACAACCAGTTTCAGGTCCTAAAAACAGAACCTGTTTTGTCTTTGCCCAACCAGCCAAATGCTGGTTCCGCTGGTTTCCCCTGGCCCTGTAGCATGCAGATATAGACAAACAACATCCAACCTTCACCTAAATTGTACCCCTATAGTGCCTGCCCTACTACACTATAGTCAACCAAACAAAACAGTACAATTTCGAGTTGGATAGAACTGAATCTGCACAATCAATTCGACCGAACCGCAAAGCTTCCATCTTGGGTTTGTTTGCGAGCTCGTCCTTTCTGCTTGTACTGTTCATAGCGCGTACAATGTTGTGCCGAAGCGCACAACGCGCGAGTACCTACAAATGCTTCAAGCGAAAATTGCGAAAGCAAACAAACACACGAACATTCCATTCACACCCAAATGCATTCGCACATGCATACTCATACAAACAGACGACAAGATGTCGTGCAATGTGAATTTGCACCCAACACACTCCCTCTCAGCCTGCCGGCTGCATCCCCATCATTCCATGCTAGTTCATGCTCATTCCACTCATGCGCACACAACGCCAATGTGGCTCATCCGCAAGCCTCTTGGTGAGGAAGTCTGCTGGCTGCTGGTGAGTCTTGATGTAGATCGGATTCACCGTCCCCCTCTTCACCTCCTTATGCAGCCAGTGCTACCTGATACGCATATGCTTCTTCAGCCCATGAAGCACAGCGTTCCTGGCCATCCCAAGAGCCCCCTTGCTATCACAAAACAGCGGCGTAGCAACCTTCTGCTCCTGGCCAATCTCCTCTAACAGCCTCCACAGCCAAATCACTTCCTTCACACCATGGAACATCGCCATGTACTCTGATTCCACGGGAGTGCCGTCTCAGTTTGCTTCTTTGACCTCCATCTAACAGGTCCACTCCCAGATACGCAGATGTATCCTCCTACAGATGAGGAGTCCTCCTTCTCAAGGCCCACGTAGCATCAGTAAAGCAAGTGAGAAACAGCTTGCCTTCTCCAAGCCGCTTCCCTTTCTCTTTCAGCACCTCAACCCCTTTCTGCTTCACCTGTGCAGATGCGGAGTATTGAACTCCAATGCTTGGGTGAGAGTTCAGATACTTCACCACATGCTCAGCTGCATCCACCTGCTCCTCTGATGGATTCTGCACCACCCTAGCCAGCTGCCCTACCGAGAAAGAGATGTCGGGCCTTGTGTGAACTGCTGCATACAAGAGGCTGCCCACCAAGGACAGAAATTGCTGCTGCGCCTCGGCTTCAACCCCTTCATCCTCTGCAGATTTCACAAGCTTGAATTCTGCTAGCAGGGGAGTTGCAACCTTGCGCTCATTCTCAATCCCATACTTCTCTCCCAACTCCTTGATGAACTTCTCATGGTACAGCTTCAACGACCTGTGATCGAGATCCCTCTCCACGTGCATCCCGAGGTAGTACTCTACCTCCCCAAGGTTCTTGCAATTGAAGTCCTCCATCAGCTGCTGCTGCACATTCTGGATGTCCTTCATGCTGCTGCTAAAGAGAAGAATGTCGTCCACATAGACCAGAAACAGCACCAGCTTCTCCCCCTCCCCCTTGAGAAAGAGGCTCTCATCACAGCTGCTGGTCCTGAATCCCATCTCCTCTAAAACCGCTGCCAACTTCTGGTACCAGCAGCGGGGCACCTGCTTCAAGCCGTAGATGGAGTTTTTCAGCTTGCACACCCTGCCTGTACCATCCTCATACCCAGGCGGCTGCGTCATGTACACATCCTCCTCTAAAATCCCATTGAGGAATGCTGTTGATATATCCGTCTGAATGATGCATTTCCCACTAACGGTTGCATCTGCCAACAAGACACGAAGGGTAGGGGGTTTGGCAGTGGGAGCAAAAATCTCATTGAAGTCCCGCTTCTCCTTCTGCATAAACCCCTTAGCCACCAGCCTACTCTTGTAGATGGTGACCCGTCCCTTGTCATCGGTCTTGATCCTTAGCACCCACTTGCACTGTACAGCTTTCTTCCCATCAGGCAGCACCACCAGATCCCATGTCCCATTCTCTAGCAGGCTCTGGTACTCAGCATCCCTACAAACCAGCCACTTCTCCCTATCTGGTCCAGCTAATGCCTCCTCCATGCTAGCTGGTTCCTCTGGTGCAGGGGCAAGAAAACAGTAGGCAGGTTCATCCTCCTCATCCGGGTCATAGCCATGAGGTAGAATCAGCAATGCCTCCTCTGTCCCAAGCTGCTGCTCTGCTACATCAGCTATTGAAGTCAACTTCTTCGTAGCCATACGGGTACGTCCTGGCCTGGAGATGGGTGTCTCCCATCCCTTCATTACAACACCCTTCGGCTTCTTAGTTTTCCCCTGCTGCTGCTCTCCTCCCTCGGATCCAGCAGCTCCACTAGTGCTACGGCTAGTCTCCACACCATTGTTTTCACCGGCAGGTCCCTCCTGCACCTTCTCTCCATCACCACCCTCTGCAGCTGCCTCCTCTCCCTCCTCCCACACTAGGAGTCAGGTCCAGCTGCATGGTGATCTGCTCCATTTGCTGGGACACCCTGGCCTCCGGCTGTTTCTCCCAGCTCCCATACATCATGCCCTCAACAAACTTCACATCCCTGCTGTCAAACAACACACCCTTGGATGGTTCCCACAGCAGCTATCCCTTGCTCTCAGCAGCCAACCCCAAATGCACACACCAGATTGCACTTGCCCCCAACTTACTGCTGTATGTCTTGGGGACGTGGGCGATTACCATGCAACCGAACACCCTCAGCATGTCCACTGGCGGCTTCCTCCCAAGCCACCTCTCCAACGGCACCCACGAGTCATCCCCAACCTTTGTGAGTACCCTGTTCCTAGCGACGGTAGCGTGTCGAACAGCATGGGGCCCATCGAGTTGCCCAGCCCAGATTCTATGAGCAGCGCCCTAGCTGTCTCCAGAATTGTCCGGTTCGCCCGTTCTGCTACACCGTTGGACTGTGGGGTGTAAGCCGTGGTCAGCTTCCTCTGGATGCCCTGCTTCTTGAGCCAGGCCGTCATCTCAGCTCCAAGGAACTCACCACCCCGATCTGTCCTAATCCGCTTCACCACACATTCCGCTTGCTTCTCCACGAATGGCAGCCAATCATTGCGTATCGTAGAGGTGGCATGGTCCTTTTGTTTCAGTGGATATGCCCACTCTCAAAGCTTTCTGTTCTATTGAGGGTATCCTTCAGACCTTCACTCTTCTAGACAGTCTCCAATACAACGGTGTTGCCGAGAGTCGGAACCGCATCTTAGTGCAGATTGCTCGTTGCCTCCTCACTCACGCCTCGCCCCTCCCTCTTTTTATGGATATGCCATGCTCCACACTACCGCCCTCCACAATCTCCATCCCCATCCTCATCACACCCACACAACCCCCGCTGAGCTGTAGACGAGTCAAAAGCCGTCCGTCCAGCTTCTATGTGTATGGGAGTGTACTTCCTATATCCTCTTCAACTCCCAAGCCCGTCGTGCAGCTGGCGGCAAACTTGCTCTTATAAAAATCACGTGCGTATACCTCGGGCGCAACTCAGATTCGCCATACTATCTCTTCCTCCATCCTTCCACCAACAAACTTTACCGTAGCCGGGACGTGTTTTTTTATGAGTCTCATACATTTTATCCCTCCACCAAAGCTTCCCCCTCTCCTCCGCCACCTTCTCTTACTTGGGCTGACTTTGACAGTCTTCCTCCTCCTGCCAGTTCATATCCTACTCTTCCTGCTCCCTCCACCGTCTCTGACCCGCCACCACCCACTTGCCCCTCCAGCACCATGCAGTCTCCTCCGCTCTTTCCCTCCCTCTCCCCTCCCCCACAAGCTCCCCCTCTTTCCTCTCCTCCTGCTCTGGCTCTTGCTCCTGCTCCCGCTCCTCTTTCCGAGCCTCCTCCTCTCAAAACCTTCCACCGCCGCTCTCCGGCTCCTGGTCCTCTTGTTCTTGCTCCAGCTCCTGATCCTGCTCTTCTTTCCACTACCACCTCCAATACCGATACAGTTGGGTGCAAATTCACATTGCACGACATCCTGCCGTCTGTTTGTACGAGTATGCGTGTGAATGGAATGTTCGTGTGTTTGTTTGCTTTCGCAATTTTTGCTTGAAGCATTTGCAGGTACTCGTGCGTTGTGCGCTCCGGCACAACATTGTATGCGCTATGAACAGTACAAGCATAAAGGACGAGCTCGCAAAGGAACCCAAGATGAAAGCTTTGCGGTTCGGTTGAATTGATTGTGCAGATCTAGTTCTATGCAACTCGAAATTGTACTGTTTTGTTTGGTTGACTTTAGTGTAGCAGGGCAGGCACTATAGGGGTACAATTTAGGTGAAGGTTGGATATTGTTTGTCTGTATCTGCATGCTACAGGGCCAGGGGAAACCAGTAGAACCAGCTTTTGGCTGGTTGGACAAAGACGAAACAGGTTCTGTTTTTAGGACCTGAACCTGGTTGTTGTTTTCCCAGGTTGGAAAAACAGAACCAGAGGTTGTTTACCAACCTACCACCTGCTGTTTTGTCTAGCCAGGTTGGTTCTGTTGCTTGGAATTATTTGGGATCATCCCTGGTTGTTCCCAGGTTTATTCCCAAGGTCCTTGCTAGCTATCACTATTTATTCCTTCTCTGTTTGTACCTGGATATAGTCAATTTGATTCAAGCGAATTCCTCCCTTCCTTGAATTTCGTTTCTACGCGATGCGACGGCGGAATGCTACCCGAGTGAACGCTAGTACGTTAGCAGTCCAACACTAGGCAAACGCTGTCCGAGCCATAACTTCGTAATGGCAACTTGGTTCATTTTAAAGCTCTTGGAGCGAGATTCGATATAGGAAATTCTCAGCTTAATACGATCCACGGTCTGCACGATACGCTGCGCGACGTTCAAGGTACTCTTGCTGTTTTGACTTAGTTCCTCTTGATCCCTCTCTCTACAAACTCGGACCCGATGATAGGGGCTGGTCTTGTATGAGGCACCCAAGGACCCTTGGAGGTGACCCCAAGGAGAGGTTTTAAGTTTGATGAAGTCTTGATAGCTTGAGATTATTAGCACTTACACCAACAGATACTACTCCTCCAGCTCTGGCTCCCTTCCCCATCACTTCTTGTACACGCTCTCATACAGCCCCGAAGCCGCTCTCCCTTTCTGTTCACATCTCCCTCAATCCTCCTCCTGTCGGGGGTGATTATTCTCTCATGCCCTCCCTCCTTGAAGACAGACATGAGGAGTTAATAGATATCAACTCTGCCATATACTTGTTTTGCTTCCTCTTTCCAGATATCGCAGACTCTCCCACTCTCAATTTCTCTGACAACCCCTCCATCCCCACACCTATTTCCAGGTATGCTGAAGCAGTCTCTGGTCCTCACACCGCCCAATGGTTAGGGGCCATTGTCGCAGAATGTGAGGCCTATATTCACACTGGAACTTTCACAGATGTCTCTCCTCCCTCTGACGTCAACATTGTGAAGGGAAAATGGGGTTTTCGGGTGAAACAGATTCCAGAAAAATTCCTGTCTTCAAGGCCCGGTACTGTGCTAGGGGATTCACCGAAAAGCATGGGCTGGACTTCTTTGAAACATCCTCTCTCACCGCCAAACCTCCCACAGTAGACACCCTTCTCGACATTGCTGTCCGGCATGATATGGAGGTTGACTGCATGCATGTGTCTTCTGCATTTCTGCAAGGGATCCTTCGAGAGGAGATCTATATGGAGCGGCCCAAAAGATTTCCAGCTCCTTTTCCGCCAGGCATTGTATGGAAGCTGAACGACCAGTGTAAGGCATCAAGCAAGCACCCCGGGAATGGCACAACAAGCTGAAGAGCATCTTAGGGTCCCTCGACTTTCATCCATCCACCTCTGATCCCAGCCGCTTCATCCGAGCAACATCATCCAGCTTCTTCATTCTGGTTTATGTCGATGACATGATCCTTGTCACCAAGGATTAGACTGAGTTGGCTGCAGTCAAAACCGCATTTGGTGAGAAGCTGGCCATGAAGGATCTTGTGAAGCTGACAAACCATCTCTGCAGGGAAATCACACGTGATCGCACGGCCCACTCCATCACATATTCGTAGAAGTTTTACATCAACAATGTTCTAACGAGGTTCAAGATGCAAGAAGCAGCATCAATGCCTACCCCACTCTCTCTGCAACACCAATTAATTGCACCTTCTATTCCCTCACCTAAGCCCTGTGATGAGCCTTATCCCGAGCTTGTTGGATCCCTCATATACGCGATGATATGCACTCGACCAGACTTGGCCTACCCAGTCAGTGTACTGTCTCGCTACGTTGCACCCGATCGCTTCACTCGCCACCACTGGTCTGCCCCCAAGCAGGTCCTTCGCTATCTCAAGGGCACACAGGATTATGTGCTCACACTTGGCGGCTCTTCCCCTTTTCGCCTTGAGGGGTATAGTGACTCATCCTATACTGATGACCAGAGTGATCGGCGCTCTTCCCAAGGGTATTTCTTTACCCTTGGAAGTGGGGTTGTAAGTTGGCGCTCCACGTGGTCGTCCTCAGTCTCACTATTGACCTGCGAGGCAGAGCTGTATGCTGGGACCATGGCTGCCCATGAGGCTCGTTGGCTCTCATTCCTGCTAACTGAACTGGGGTATCCTCAACCAACCCCAACGCTTTGGTGTCACAATGAAAGCACCATTCATCTCACCAAGGACCCCGTTTTCTACGGCCGCACCAAGCACATTGAAGTCCGTCACTTCTTTCTTCGTGGGCTGGGCTGGTGCAGCGCGAGCAGCTGAAGGCTGAACACATTGCCTCCGCTTGCAACCTTGCTGACTTGTTTACCAAGTCGCTTGTTCGCCAGGACAATTACCGCCTCCTCTCGGCCATGGGTATTGGGCCTCCTTGTGGCTGATGTGTTGCAGCCTAGGGGGTATGTTAGAAATAGGTCGTCAACAATATGTGTACTACATTCTATATCTCGTATGTTATTTGTGGATTGGGTATAGTTTGTAATCCCAACCCTATCTGGTTGGGATTCCCTTGGTATCATGCAAATCCTCCAACTCACCAATTGGAGATTTCCTAGGATTTTCATCCCATCCTTTCCCTAGTTTTGCTCAACCCAACCTAGTTTGTACTTAAAGCCTAGTACCTTTTCGACTAATCAATCAGTTCAGCTCTATTTCTATCACCTCCTTTATTATCGTTGGAGTCGTCGTCTTTCTTTGCACCGCGCCCAATACCACCAAAGACACATCATCTGCCACGTTTGCCTCCTTTCATTCCGTAGCCGCTGTTGCTTTCGTCTCCACCCAGATCGGCGGCGACGGAAGTCATCTTCCAGAATCTTTGTCCGCACCCACTCGAGCGTCCACGAGCTCTAGTTCTGCGGTAGGCTCAATCTGCTCGTGGATTGAAGCCACAATTCTGGCAGCAGCGAGAGCATCTTTAAGCACTTGGTCTGCTCCGGGTAGGTTATTTCCGCGGTCGTCAACTTCGCGTAGAGGTCGCGCATCTTGTCCAAGATAGGTTGCACCGGCTCTCTTTTGCTTAAGCGCAACTCGGACAGCTACCGCTCCAGCATCAACGTTGCGACAATGGAAGTTGGGGTATGCAGCTCCTTCAACATGGTCCATGCCTTCGGACAGCACTTAACCTCCTGCAGCAGGTGCATGACGTGGTGTCGCAGGTTCAGATCCGAACCCTACGACATTAAGTAGTAGCCAGTCGATAAGTGTCGCCCCATTCTTCCTGCAGTGTGGGGTCACTCGGTCTAGGCTCCTCCCCAATGATTAGTTTGAGCAATCCAATCTGACGGAAATGCAATTGCACTTTCCAGGCCCAATCATTATATCCCTCACCATTAAACTTCTCGACCGTAAAGTTCATTAGCACCTAATAAACTCAAGCTACTAAGACTTAATCAAACTTAAAACCTCTCCTCGGGGTCACCTCCACAGGTCCTTTGGTGCGTGGTACAAGACCAGCCCCTATCCTTGGGTCCGAATTTGTAGAGAAAGGGGTCAAGAACGACTTAGCCAAATTAGCAAGAGTACCTTGAACGTCGCGCAACGTATTGTGCAGGCCGTTGATTGGATGAAGCTGAGAATTTCCTATATCAAAGCTCGCTCCATGAGCTTTAAAATAAGTCAAGTTCCTTGTGAAATGTTCTGCCATTACGGAGTTATGGCTCGGACACCATTGGCCTAGCGTCGTAGTGCTAGCGTACTAGCGTTGACTCAGGTAACATTCCACCGTCCAACCGCGTACAAACAAAATTCCAGCAAGGAAGGAATAGGCTTGATTCAATTTGACTTTGTCTAGGTACAAAGAGAGAATGAGTAAATAGTTATACCTACGAAGGACCTTGGAAATCAACCTGGTAACCACTAGGGATGATCCCAAATAATTCCAAGCAATAGAACCAGCCTGGCTAGACAAAATAGCAGGTGGTAGGTTGGTAAACAACCTCTAGTTCCGTTTTTCCAACCTGCAAAAAAAACAACTAGGTTCCGGTCTAAGCAGCCATATTCTGGTTCTGATTGTTTCGCCTGGCCCTGTAGCATGCAGATACAGACAAAAAAACATCCCACCTTCACCTAAAATGTACCCCTATAGTGCCTGCCCTGCTATAGTATATACAAAATAACAAAACGGTAAAATTTCGAGTTGGATAGAACTGAATGTGCGTGATCAATTAAATAGAACCACAAAGCTGCCATCTTATTTGCGAGTTTGTCATTTCCGCTTGCACCCTTCATAGAGCGTAGTACCTGCAAATGCATCCAGATAGAGCGTAGTACCTGCAAATGCATCCAAAAAAAATTGCGAAAGCAAAGAAACACGGATGCACATCATTGATACGCAAATGGATTCGTATACACATACTCGCACAAACAGATGGCATGATGTCGTGCAAAGTGGTTTGAACCAGGCATTATCGGCATGGGAGGAGTCTAGTGACAGCGACGTTGTGGAGGTTCTGATCTAGAAGCCGGAATTGCGTCCATGAGGCCGAAGTCGGAAGCCGTCGGAGCGGCTGATCTTTCATGCCTGCCTTCACCACGCTGCTCGACGACGCTGAGGCCGGTGACCAACTGTTAGAGCTTGACCTCGACATACTCGCCAACCCCGACCACCGCAGTGACATCGCAACGATGACAGTGAAGAAGACGTTGTCAAGGCGGCAAAGGCCGCCATGGACGAGCTGATCCACAGCCTCATCGGCATGGGCACGCGGGAGCTGGTTGAATGCCCATATGCTTGATACTAGTAGTATGTGCATTGCTTACTTGAATGGTTGGTAGTAAGAGTATGTGCGTTGCTTAATCATATAGTTGGTACTAAGAGTCAGTGTGCTACTTACACATTTGGTTGGTAAGAGTAAATGTGTTTCTTACCTATACAGTTGGTACTAAGAGTAAGCGCGTTGCTCACAAATATGGTTGGCAAAAAGAGTAAGTTAGTTGCTTACCCATATTGTTCGTACTTAGAGTAAGTGTGTTACTTACCCCTATGGATGTTACTAAGAGTTATATAGTTGATACTTACCCAAGTGGTTTGTACAAAAAGTAAATATGGTACTTACCCATATGGTCCGTACTAAGAGCGCTTGCGTTACTAACCATATGGTTGGTACGAAAAGCAAGAATGCATTAATTTCCCATACATTTGGTACTAAGAGCAAGTGCGATACTTACCCATGTGGTTGGTGCTGAGAGCAAGTGCTTTACTAACCAATATGTTAGGTACTAGGAGCAAGTACGTTACTTACACATATGGTAGGTACTAAGATCAAGATTATCATTTACCCGTATGTTCTATACTAAATAGTAAGTGCGGTACTTGTTGGTGTAAGGGCCTAATATACTCAAGCTATTAAGACTTTATCAAACCTAAAACATCTCCTCGGGATCACCTCCAAGGGTCCTTGGGTGCCTGGTACAAGACCAGCCCCTATCCTCGGGTCCGAGTTTGTAGAGAGAGGGATCAAGAGGGACTTAGTCAAAACAGCAAGAGTTCCTTGAACGTCGCGCATCGTATTGTGCAGACCGTTGATCGGATTAAGCTGAAAATTTCCTATATCGAAGCTCGCTCCAAGAGTTTTAAAATTAACCAAATTGCCTCGCGAAAAGTTCTACCATTACGAAGTTATGGCTCGACAGCGTTTGCCTAATGTTGGAGTGGTAACGTACTAGCGTTGACGCGGGTAGCATTCTGCCGTCACACCTCGTAGGAATGAAATTCCAGGAAGGGAGGAATTCGCTTGAATTAAATTGACTATATCGAGGTACAAACAGAGAAGGAATAAATAGTTCTAGCTAGCAAGGACCTTGGGAATGAACCTGGGAACAACCAGTGATGATCTGAAATAATTCCAAGCGACAGAACCAACCTGGCTAGACAAAACATCAGGTGGTAGGTTGGTAAACAACCTCTGGTTCCGTTTTTCCAACCTGGGAAAACAACAACCAGGTTCAGTTCCTAAAAACAGAACCTGTTTCGTCTTTGCCCAACCAGCCAAAAGTTGGTTCCGCTGGTTTCCCCTGGCCCTGTAGCATGCAGATTCATACAAACAATATCCAACCACATAAATTGTACCCCTATAGTGCCTGCCCTGCTATACTATAGTCAACCAAACAAAACAGTACAATTTTGAGTTGGATATAACTGAATCTGCACAATCAATTCAACCGAACCGCAAAGCTTCCATCCTGGGTTCCTTTGCGAGCTCGTCCTTTCTGCTTGTACTGTTCATAGCGCATACAATGTTGTGCCGAAGCACACAATGCGCGAGTACCTGCAAATGCTTCAAGCAAAAATTGTGAAAGCAAACAAACACACGAACATTCCATTCACACCCAAATGCATTCGCACACGGAGACTCGTACGAACAGACGGCAGGATGTCGTGCAATGTAATTTTGCACCCAACACACTCCCCCTCAGCTTGCCGGCTGCATCCCCATCATTCCATGCTGGTTCATGCTCATTCCACTCATGCGCACACAACGCCAATGTGGCTCGTCCGCATGCCTCTTGGTGAGGAAGTCTGCTGGCTGCTGGTGAGTCTTGATGTAGATCGGATTCACCGCCCCCCTCTTCACCTCCTTACGCAGCGAGTGCCACTTGATACGCATGTGCTTGTTCAGCCCATAAAGCACAACGGTCCTGGCCATCCCAAGAGCTCCCTTGCTATCACAAAACAGCGGCGTAGCAACCTTTTGCTCCTGGCCAATCTCCTCTAACAGCCTCCTCAGCCAAATCACCTCCTTCACCCCATGGAACATCGCCATGTACTCTGATTGAACGGAAGAGAGTGCCGTCTCCGTCTGCTTTTTTGACCTCCAACTAA
>CANXME010001158.1:5000-49369 GCA_948144175.1 Closterium sp. NIES-65
CTTGCTATTTTGCACACGCTATGCCCTTGTTCTTTTTATTTTCCACACGCTGGGCCCTTGTTCTTGCAATTTTGCACATGCTAGACCCTTGTTCTTTTTATTTTGCACACGCTAGGCCCTTGCTCTTGCTATTTCGCGAACGCTAGGCCCTTGTTCTTGATTTTTTGCACACGCTAGGCCCTTGCTCTTGCTATTTTGCACTTGCTAGGCCCCTGTTCTTGCAATTTTGCACACGCTAGGCCCTTGTTCTTTTTATTTTTCACACGCTAGGCCCTTGTTCTTTTTATTTTGCACACGCTAGGCCCTTGTTCTTTTTATTTTGCACACGTTAGGCCCCTTGTTCTTGCTATTTTGCACACGCTAGGCCCTTGTTCTTGCTATTTTGCGAACGCTAGGCCCTTGTTCTTGATTTTTTGCACACGCTAGGCCCTTGTTCTTGCTATTTTGCACATGCTATGCCCTAGTTCTTTTAATTTTGCACACGCTAGGCCTTTGTTCTTGCAATTTTGCACATGCTAGACCCTTGTTCTTTTTATTTTGCACACGCTAGGCCGTTGCTCTTGCTATTTCGCGAACGCTATGCCCTTGTTCTTGATTTTTTGCACATGCTAGGCCCTTGCTCTTGCTATTTTGCACACGCTAGGCACTTGTTCTTTCAATTTTGCACACGCTAGGCCCTTGTTCTTTTTATTTTGCACACGCTAGGCCCTTGTTTTTTTTTATTTTGCACACGCTAGGCCCTTGTTCTTGCTATTTTGCACACGCTATGTCCTTGTTCTTTTTATTTTGCACACGCTAGGCCCTTGTTCTTGCAATTTTGCACATGCTAGACCCTTGTTTTTTTTATTTTGCACACGCTAGGCCCTTGTTCTTGCTATTTCGCGAACGCTAGGCCCTTGTTCTTGATTGTTTGCACACGCTAGGCCCTTGCTCTTGCAATTTGCACTCGCTAGGCCCTTGTTCTTCCAATTCTGCACACTCTAGGCCCTTGTTCTTGCTATTTTGCACACGCTAGGCCCTTGTTCTTTTTATTTTGCACACGCTAGGCCCTTGTTCTTGCTATTTTGCACACGCTATGCCCTTGTTCTTTTTATTTTGCACACGCTAGGCCCTTGTTCTTGCAATCTTGCACTCGCTAGAGCCTTGTTCTTGCGATTTTGCACACGCTAGGCCCTTGTTCTTGCCATTTTGCACATACTAGGCCCTTGTTCTTGCAATATTGCAAACGCTAGGCCCTTGTTCTTGCTATTTCGCGAACGCTAGGCCCTTGTTCTTGATTTTTTGCACACGCTAGGCCCTTGCTCTTGCTATTTTTCACTCGCTAGGCTCTTGTTCTTGCAATTTTGCACACGCTAGGCCCTTGTTCTTGCAATTTTGCGCACGTTAGGCCCTTGTTCTTTTTATTTTGCACACGCTAGGCCCTTGTTCTTTTTATTTTGCACACGCTAGGCCCTTGTTCTTGATATTTTGCACACGCTATGCCCTTGTTCTTTTTATTTTGCACACGCTAGGCCCTTGTTCTTGCTATTTTGCACACGCTATGCCCTTGTTCTTTTAATTTTGCACACACTAGGCCCTTGTTCTTTTTATTTTGCACACGCTAGGCCCTTGTTCTTGCAATTTTGCACACGCTAGACCCTTGTTCTTGCAATTTTGCACACGCTAGGCCCTTGTTCTTGCTATTTTGCACATGCTAGGCCCTTGTTCTTGATTTTTTGCACACGCTAGGCCCTTGCTCTTGCAATTTTGCACTCGCTAGGCCCTTGTTCTTGCAATTCTGCATACTCTAGGCCCTTGTTCTTGCTATTTTGCACATGCTAGGCCCTTGTTCTTGATTTTTTGCACACGCTAGGCCCTTGCTCTTGCTATTTTGCACTCGCTAGGCCCTTGTTCTTGCAATTTTGCACACTCTAGGCCCTTGTTCTTGCAATTTTGCACACGCTAGGCCCTTGTTCTTTTTATTTTGCACACGCTAGGCCCTTGTTCTTTTTATTTTGCACACGCTAGGCCCTTGTTCTTGCTATTTTGCACACGCTATGCCCTAGTTCTTTTTATTTTGCACACGCTAGGCCCTTGTTCTTGTAATTTTACACATGCTAGACCCTTGTTCTTTTTATATTGCACACACTAGGCCCTTGCTCTTGCTATTTCGCGAACGCTAGGCCCTTGTTCTTGATTTTTTGTACACGCTAGGCCCTTGCTCTTGCTATTTTGCACTCCCTAGGCCCTTGTTCTTGCAATTTTGCATACGCTAGGCCCTTGTTCTTGCAATTTTGCACAAGCTAGGCCCTTGTTCTTTTATTTTTGCACACGCTAGGCCCTTGTTCTTTTTATTTTGCATGCGCTAGGCCCTTGTTCTTGCTATTCTGCACACGCTATGCCCTTGTTCTTTTTTTTTTTGCACACGCTGGGCCCTTGTTCTTGCAATTTTGCACATGCTAGACCCTTGTTCTTTTTATTTTGCACACGCTAGGCCCTTGCTCTTGCTATTTCGCGAACGCTAGGCCCTTGTTCTTGATTTTTTGCACACGCTAGGCCCTTGCTCTTGCTATTTTGCACTCGCTAGGCCCCTGTTCTTGCAATTTTGCACACACTAGGTCCTTGTTCTTGCAATTTTGCACATGCTAGGCCCTTGTTCTTTTATTTTTGCACACGCTAGGCCCTTGTTTTTTTTATTTTGCATGCGCTAGGCCCTTGTTCTTGCTATTTTGCACACGCTATGCCCTTGTTCTTTTTTTTTTGCACACGCTGGGCCCTTGTTCTTGCAATTCTGCACATGCTAGACCCTTGTTCTTTTTATTTTGCACACGCTAGGCCCTTGCTCTTGCTATTTCGCGAACGCTAGGCCCTTGTTCTTGATTTTTTGCACACGCTAGGCCCTTGCTCTTGCTATTTTGCACTCGCTAGGCCCCTGTTCTTGCAATTTTGCACACACTAGGCCCTTGTTCTTGCAATTTTGCACACGCTAGGCCCTTGTTCTTTATTTTTTGCACACGCTAGGCCCCTGCTCTTGCTATTTTGCACTCGCTAGGCCCTTGTTCTTGCAATTTTGCACACGCTAGGCCCTTGTTCTTGCAATTTTGCACACGTTAGGCCCTTGTTCTTTTTATTTTGCACACGCTAGGCCCTTGTTTTTTTTATTTTGCACACGCTAGGCCCTTGTTCTTGCTATTTTGCACACGCTATGCCCTTGTTCTTTTTATTTTGCACACGCTAGGCCCTTGTTCTTGCTATTTTGCACACGCTATGCCCTTGTTCTTTTAATTTTGCACACACTAGGCCCTTGTTCTTTTTATTTAGCACACGCTAGGCCCTTGTTCTTGCAATTTTGCACACGCTAGACCCTTGTTCTTGCAATTTTGCACACGCTAGGCCCTTGTTTTTGCTATTTCGTGAACGCTAGCCCCTTGTTCTTGGTTTTTTGCACACGCTAGGCCCTTGCTCTTGCAATTTTGCACTCGCTAGGCCCTTGTTCTTGCAATTCTGCATACTATAGGCCCTTGTTCTTGCTATTTTGCACATGCTAGGCCCTTGTTCTTTTTATTTTGCACACGCTAGGCCCTTGTTCTTTTTATTTTGCACACACCAGGCCCTCGTTCTTGCTATTTTGCACACGCTATGCCCTTGTTCTTTTTATTTTGCACACGCTAGGCCCTTGTTCTTGCAATTTTGCACTCGCTAGACCCTTGTTCTTGCAATTTTGCACACACTAGGCCCTTGTTCTTGCCATTTTGCACATACTAGGCCCTTGTCGTTGCAATTTTGCAAACGCTAGGCCCTTGTTCTTGCAATTTTGCACACGCTAGGCCCTTGTTCTTTTTATTTTGCACACGCTAGGCCCTTGTCTTTTTTATTTTGCATACACTATACCCTTGTTCTTTTTATTTTGCACACGCTAGGCCCTTGTTTTTTTTATTTTGCACACGCTAGGCCCTTGTTCCTTTTATTTTGCACATGCTAGGCCCTTGTTCTTGCTATTTTGCACACGCTTCCCTTGTTCTTTTTATTTTGCACACGCTAGGCCCTTGTTCTTGCAATTTTGCACATGCTAGACCCTTGTTCTTTTTATTTTGCACATGCTAGGCCCTTGTTCTTGCTATTTCGCGAACGCTAGGCCCTTGTTCTTGATTTTTTGCACACGCTAGGCCCTTGCTCTTGCTATTTTGCACTCGCTAGGCCCTTGTTCTTGCAATTTTGCACACTCTAGGCCCTTGTTCTTGCAATTTTGCACACGCTAGGCCCTTGTTCTTTTTATTTTGCACACGCTAGGCCCTTGTTCTTTTTATTTTGCACACGCTAGGCCCTTGTTCTTGCTATTTTGCACACGCTATGCCCTAGTTCTTTTTATTTTGCACACGCTAGGCCCTTGTTCTTGCTATTTTGCACACGCTATGCCCTTGTTCTTTTTTTTTTGCACACGCTAGGCCCTTGTTCTTGCAATTTTGCACATGCTAGACCCTTGTTTTTTTTATTTTGCACACGCTAGGCCCTTGTTCTTGCTATTTCGCGAACGCTAGGCCCTTGTTCTTGATTGTTTGCACACGCTAGGCCCTTGCTCTTGCAATTTGCACTCGCTAGGCCCTTGTTCTTGCTATTTTGCACACGCTTCCCTTGTTCTTTTTATTTTGCACACGCTAGGCCCTTGTTCTTGCAATTTTGCACATGCTAGACCCCTGTTTTTTTTTTTATTTTGCACATGCTAGGCCCTTGTTCTTGCTATTTCGCGAACGCTAGGCCCTTCTTCTTGATTTTTTGCACACGCTAGGCCCTTGCTCTTGCTATTTTGCACTCGCTAGGCCCTTGTTCTTGCAATTTTGCACACTCTAGGCCCTTGTTCTTGCAATTTTGCACACGCTAGGCCCTTGTTCTTTTTATTTTGCACACGCTAGGCCCTTGTTCTTTTTATTTTGCACACGCTAGGCCCTTGTTCTTGCTATTTTGCACACGCTATGCCCTAGTTCTTTTTATTTTGCACACGCTAGACCCTTATTCTTGCTATTTTGCACACGCTAGGCCCTTGTTCTTTTTATTTTGCACACGCTAGGCCCTTGTTCTTGCTATTTTGCACACGCTAGGCCCTTGTTTTTTATATTTTGCACACGCTAGGCCCTTGTTCTTGCTATTTTGCACACGCTATGCCCTTGTTCTTTTTATTTTGCACACGCTAGGCCCTTGTTCTTGCTATTTTGCACACGCTATGCCCTTGTTCTTTTAATTTTGCACACACTAGGCCCTTGTTCTTTTTATTTAGCACACGCTAGGCCCTTGTTCTTGCAATTTTGCACACGCTAGACCCTTGTTCTTGCAATTTTGCACACGCTAGGCCCTTGTTTTTGCTATTTCGTGAACGCTAGCCCCTTGTTCTTGGTTTTTTGCACACGCTAGGCCCTTGCTCTTGCAATTTTGCACTCGCTAGGCCCTTGTTCTTGCAATTCTGCATACTATAGGCCCTTGTTCTTGCTATTTTGCACATGCTAGGCCCTTGTTCTTTTTATTTTGCACACGCTAGGCCCTTGTTCTTTTTATTTTGCACACACCAGGCCCTCGTTCTTGCTATTTTGCACACGCTATGCCCTTGTTCTTTTTATTTTGCACACGCTAGGCCCTTGTTCTTGCAATTTTGCACTCGCTAGACCCTTGTTCTTGCAATTTTGCACACACTAGGCCCTTGTTCTTGCCATTTTGCACATACTAGGCCCTTGTCGTTGCAATTTTGCAAACGCTAGGCCCTTGTTCTTGCAATTTTGCACACGCTAGGCCCTTGTTCTTTTTATTTTGCACACGCTAGGCCCTTGTCTTTTTTATTTTGCATACACTATACCCTTGTTCTTTTTATTTTGCACACGCTAGGCCCTTGTTTTTTTTATTTTGCACACGCTAGGCCCTTGTTCCTTTTATTTTGCACATGCTAGGCCCTTGTTCTTGCTATTTTGCACACGCTTCCCTTGTTCTTTTTATTTTGCACACGCTAGGCCCTTGTTCTTGCAATTTTGCACATGCTAGACCCTTGTTCTTTTTATTTTGCACATGCTAGGCCCTTGTTCTTGCTATTTCGCGAACGCTAGTCCCTTGTTCTTGATTTTTTGCACACGCTAGGCCCTTGCTCTTGCTATTTTGCACTCGCTAGGCCCTTGTTCTTGCAATTTTGCACACTCTAGGCCCTTGTTCTTGCAATTTTGCACACGCTAGGCCCTTGTTCTTTTTATTTTGCACACGCTAGGCCCTTGTTCTTTTTATTTTGCACACGCTAGGCCCTTGTTCTTGCTATTTTGCACACGCTATGCCCTAGTTCTTTTTATTTTGCACACGCTAGGCCCTTGTTCTTGCTATTTTGCACACGCTATGCCCTTGTTGTTTTTTTTTTGC
Organism: Closterium sp. NIES-65; assembly: GCA_948144175.1. NCBI lineage: Eukaryota > Viridiplantae > Streptophyta > Zygnematophyceae > Desmidiales > Closteriaceae > Closterium > Closterium sp. NIES-65. Next base: position 11,367 of record CANXME010001158.1, read on the forward strand.
ACACGCTAGGCCCTTGTTCTTGCAATTTTGCACATGCTAGACCCTTGTTTTTTTTATTTTGCACACGCTAGGCCCTTGTTCTTGCTATTTCGCGAACGCTAGGCCCTTGTTCTTGATTGTTTGCACACGCTAGGCCCTTGCTCTTGCAATTTGCACTCGCTAGGCCCTTGTTCTTGCTATTTTGCACACGCTTCCCTTGTTCTTTTTATTTTGCACACGCTAGGCCCTTGTTCTTGCAATTTTGCACATGCTAGACCCCTGTTTTTTTTTTTATTTTGCACATGCTAGGCCCTTGTTCTTGCTATTTCGCGAACGCTAGGCCCTTCTTCTTGATTTTTTGCACACGCTAGGCCCTTGCTCTTGCTATTTTGCACTCGCTAGGCCCTTGTTCTTGCAATTTTGCACACTCTAGGCCCTTGTTCTTGCAATTTTGCACACGCTAGGCCCTTGTTCTTTTTATTTTGCACACGCTAGGCCCTTGTTCTTTTTATTTTGCACACGCTAGGCCCTTGTTCTTGCTATTTTGCACACGCTATGCCCTAGTTCTTTTTATTTTGCACACGCTAGACCCTTATTCTTGCTATTTTGCACACGCTAGGCCCTTGTTCTTTTTATTTTGCACACGCTAGGCCCTTGTTCTTGCTATTTTGCACACGCTATGCCCTTGTTCTTTTTATTTTGCACACGCTAGGCCCTTGTTCTTGCAATCTTGCACTCGCTAGAGCCTTGTTCTTGCGATTTTGCACACGCTAGGCCTTTGTTCTTGCCATTTTACACATACTAGGCCCTTGTTCTTGCAATATTGCAAACGCTAGGCCCTTGCTCTTGCTATTTCGCGAACGCTAGGCCCTTGTTCTTGATTTTTCGCACACGCGAGGCCCTTGCTCTTGCTATTTTGCACTCGCTAGGCCCTTGTTCTTGCAATTTTGCATACGCTAGGCCCTTGTTCTTGCAATTTTGCACAAGCTAGGCCCTTGTTCTTTTATTTTTACACACGCTAGGCCCTTGTTCTTTTTATTTTGCATGCGCTAGGCCCTTGTTCTTGCTATTTTGCACACGCTATGCCCTTGTTCTTTTTATTTTGCACACGCTGGGCCCTTGTTCTTGCAATTTTGCACATGCTAGACCCTAGTTCTTTTTTTTTTGCACACGCTAGGCCCTTGCTCTTGCTATTTCGCGAACGCTAGGCCCTTGTTCTTGATTTTTTGCACACGCTAGGCCCTTGCTCTTGCTATTTTGCACTCGCTAGGCCCCTGTTTTTGCAATTTTGCACACACTAGGCCCTTGTTCTTGCAATTTTGCACACGCTAGGCCCTTGTTCTTTTTATTTTGCACACGCTAGGCCCTTGTTCTTTTTATTTTGCACACGTTAGGCCCCTTGTTCTTGCTATTTTGCACATGCTAGGCCCTTGTTCTTGCTATTTTGCGAACGCTAGGCCCTTGTTCTTGATTTTTTGCACACGCTAGGCCCTTGTTCTTGCTATTTTGCACATGCTATGCCCTAGTTCTTTTAATTTTGCACACGCTAGGCCTCTGTTCTTGCAATTTTGCACATGCTAGACCCTTGTTCTTTTTATTTTGCACACGCTAGGCCCTTGCTCTTGCTATTTCGCGAACGCTATGCCCTTGTTCTTGATTTTTTGCACATGCTAGGCCCTTGCTCTTGCTATTTTGCACACGCTAGGCCCTTGTTCTTTCAATTTTGCACACGCTAGGCCCTTGTTCTTTCTATTTTGCACATGCTAGGCGCTTGTTCTTTTTATTTTGCACACACTAGGCCATTGTTCTTGCAATTTTGCACATGCTAGACCCTTGTTCTTTTTATTTTGCACACGCTAGGCCCTTGTTCTTGCTATTTCGCGAACGCTAGGCCCTTGTTCTTGATTTTTTGCACACGCTAGGCCCTTGCTCTTGCTATTTTGCACTCGCTAGGCCCTTGTTCTTGCAATTTTGCATACGCTAGGCCCTTGTTCTTGCAATTTTGCACAAGCTAGGCCCTTGTTCTTTTATTTTTGCACACGCTAGGCCCTTGTTCTTTTTATTTTGCATGCGCTAGGCCCTTGTTCTTGCTATTTTGCACACGCTATGCCCTTGTTCTTTTTATTTTGCACACGCTGGGCCCTTGTTCTTGCAATTTTGCACATGCTAGACCCTTGTTCTTTTTATTTTGCACACGCTAGGCCCTTGCTCTTGCTATTTCGCGAACGCTAGGCCCTTGTTCTTGATTTTTTGCACACGCTAGGCCCTTGCTCTTGCTATTTTGCACTTGCTAGGCCCCTGTTCTTGCAATTTTGCACACGCTAGGCCCTTGTTCTTTTTATTTTTCACACGCTAGGCCCTTGTTCTTTTTATTTTGCACACGCTAGGCCCTTGTTCTTTTTATTTTGCACACGTTAGGCCCCTTGTTCTTGCTATTTTGCACACGCTAGGCCCTTGTTCTTGCAATTTTGCGAATGCTAGGCCCTTGTTCTTGATTTTTTGCACACGCTAGGCCCTTGTTCTTGCTATTTTGCACATGCTATGCCCTAGTTTTTTTAATTTTGCACACGCTAGGCCTTTGTTCTTGCAATTTTGCACATGCTAGACCCTTGTTCTTTTTACTTTGCACACGCTAGGCCGTTGCTCTTGCTATTTCGCGAACGCTATGCCCTTGTTCTTGATTTTTTGCACATGCTAGGCCCTTGCTCTTGCTATTTTGCACACGCTGAGCACTTGTTCTTTCAATTTTGCACACGCTAGGCCCTTGTTCTTTTTATTTTGCACACGCTAGGCCCTTGTTGTTTTTATTTTGCACACGCTAGGCCCTTGTTCTTGCTATTTTGCACACGCTATGCCCTTGTTCTTTTTATTTTGCACACGCTAGGCCCTTGTTCTTGCAATTTTGCACATGCTAGACCCTTGTTTTTTTTATTTTGCACACGCTAGGCCCTTGTTCTTGCTATTTCGCGAACGCTAGGCCCTTGTTCTTGATTGTTTGCACACGCTAGGCCCTTGCTCTTGCAATTTGCACTCGCTAGGCCCTTGTTCTTCCAATTCTGCACACTCTAGGCCCTTGTTCTTGCTATTTTGCACACGCTAGGCCCTTGTTCTTTTTATTTTGCACACGCTAGGCCCTTGTTCTTGCAATTTTGCACACGCTATGCCCTTGTTCTTTTTATTTTGCACACGCTAGGCCCTTGTTCTTGCAATCTTGCACTCGCTAGAGCCTTGTTCTTGCCATTTTGCACATACTAGGCCCTTGTTCTTGCAATATTGCAAACGCTAGGCCCTTGTTCTTGCTATTTCGCGAACGCTAGGCCCTTGTTCTTTATTTTTTGCACACGCTAGGCCCTTGCTCTTGCTATTTTGCACTCGCTAGGCCCTTGTTCTTGCAATTTTGCATACGCTAGGCCCTTGTTCTTGCAATTTTGCACAAGCTAGGCCCTTGTTCTTTTATTTTTGCACACGCTAGGCCCTTGTTCTTTTTTTTTTGCATGCGCTAGGCCCTTGTTCTTGCTATTTTGCACACGCTATGCCCTTGTTCTTTTTATTTTGCACAAGCTGGGCCCTTGTTCTTGCAATTTTGCACATGCTAGACCCTTGTTCTTTTTATTTTGCACACGCTAGGCCCTTGCTCTTGCTATTTCGCGAACGCTAGGCCCTTGTTCTTGATTTTTTGCACACGCTAGGCCCTTGCTTTTGCTATTTTGCACTTGCTAGGCCCCTGTTCTTGCAATTTTGCACACGCTAGGCCCTTGTTCTTTTTATTTTTCACACGCTAGGCCCTTGTTCTTTTTATTTTGCACACGCTAGGCCCTTGTTCTTTTTATTTTGCACACGTTAGGCCCCTTGTTCTTGCTATTTTGCACACGCTAGGCCCTTGTTCTTGCAATTTTGCGAACGCTAGGCCCTTGTTCTTGATTTTTTGCACACGCTAGGCCCTTGTTCTTGCTATTTTGCACATGCTATGCCCTAGTTTTTTTAATTTTGCACACGCTAGGCCTTTGTTCTTGCAATTTTGCACATGCTAGACCCTTGTTCTTTTTATTTTGCACACGCTAGGCCGTTGCTTTTGCTATTTCGCGAACGCTAGGCCCTTGTTCTTGATTTTTTGCACACGCTAGGCCCTTGCTCTTGCTATTTTGCACTCGCTAGGCCCTTGTTCTTGCAATTTTGCATACGCTAGGCCCTTGTTCTTGCAATTTTGCACAAGCTAGGCCCTTGTTCTTTTATTTTTGCACACGCTAGGCCCTTGTTCTTTTTATTTTGCATGCGCTAGGCCCTTGTTCTTGCTATTTTGCACACGCTATGCCCTTGTTCTTTTTATTTTGCACACGCTGGGCCCTTGTTCTTGCAATTTTGCACATGCTAGACCCTTGTTCTTTTTATTTTGCACACGCTAGGCCCTTGCTCTTGCTATTTCGCGAACGCTAGGCCCTTGTTCTTGATTTTTTGCACACGCTAGGCCCTTGCTCTTGCTATTTTGCACTTGCTAGGCCCCTGTTCTTGCAATTTTGCACACGCTAGGCCCTTGTTCTTTTTATTTTTCACACGCTAGGCCCTTGTTCTTTTTATTTTGCACACGCTAGGCCCTTGTTCTTTTTATTTTGCACACGTTAGGCCCCTTGTTCTTGCTATTTTGCACACGCTAGGCCCTTGTTCTTGCAATTTTGCGAACGCTAGGCCCTTGTTCTTGATTTTTTGCACACGCTAGGCCCTTGTTCTTGCTATTTTGCACATGCTATGCCCAAGTTTTTTTAATTTTGCACACGCTAGGCCTTTGTTCTTGCAATTTTGCACATGCTAGACCCTTGTTCTTTTTATTTTGCACACGCTAGGCCGTTGCTCTTGCTATTTCGCGAACGCTATGCCCTTGTTCTTGATTTTTTGCACATGCTAGGCCCTTGCTCTTGCTATTTTGCACACGCTGAGCACTTGTTCTTTCAATTTTGCACACGCTAGGCCCTTGTTCTTTTTATTTTGCACACGCTAGGCCCTTGTTGTTTTTATTTTGCACACGCTAGGCCCTTGTTCTTGCTATTTTGCACACGCTATGCCCTTGTTCTTTTTATTTTGCACACACTAGGCCCTTGTTCTTGCAATTTTGCACATGCTAGACCCTTGTTTTTTTTATTTTGCACACGCTAGGCCCTTGTTCTTGCTATTTCGCGAACGCTAGGCCCTTGTTCTTGATTGTTTGCACACGCTAGGCCCTTGCTCTTGCAATTTGCACTCGCTAGGCCCTTGTTCTTGCTATTTTGCACACGCTAGGCCCTTGTTCTTTTTATTTTGCACACGCTAGGCCCTTGTTCTTGCTATTTTGCACACGCTATGCCCTTGTTCTTTTTATTTTGCACAAGCTAGGCCCTTGTTCTTGCAATCTTGCACTCGCTAGAGCCTTGTTCTTGCCATTTTGCACATACTAGGCCCTTGTTCTTGCAATATTGCAAACGCTAGGCCCTTGTTCTTGCTATTTCGCGAACGCTAGGCCCTTGTTCTTTATTTTTTGCACACGCTAGGCCCTTGCTCTTGCTATTTTTCACTCGCTAGGCTCTTGTTCTTGCAATTTTGCACACGCTAGGCCCTTGTTCTTGCAATTTTGCGCACGTTAGGCCCTTGTTCTTTTTATTTTGCACACGCTAGGCCCTTGTTCTTTTTATTTTGCACACGCTAGGCCCTTGTTCTTGCTATTTTGCACACGCTATGCCCTTGTTCTTTTTATTTTGCACACGCTAGGCCCTTGTTCTTGCTATTTTGCACACGCTATGCCCTTGTTCTTTTAATTTTGCACACACTAGGCCCTTGTTCTTTTTATTTTGCACACGCTAGGCCCTTGTTCTTGCAATTTGGCACACGCTAGACCCTTGTTCTTGCAATTTTGCACACGCTAGGCCCTTGTTTTTGCTATTTCGTGAACCCTAGGCCCTTGTACTTGGTTTTTTGCACACGCTAGGCCCTTGCTCTTGCAATTTTGCACTCGCTAGGCCCTTGTTCTTGCAATTCTGCATACTCTAGGCCCTTGTTCTTGCTATTTTGCACATGCTAGGCCCTTGTTCTTGATTTTTTGCACACGCTAGGCCCTTGCTCTTGCTATTTTGCACTCGCTAGGCCCTTGTTCTTGCAATTTTGCACACTCTAGGCCCTTGTTCTTGCAATTTTGCACACGCTAGGCCCTTGTTTTTTTTATTTTGCACACGCTAGGCCCTTGTTCTTTTTATTTTGCACACGCTAGGCCCTTGTTCTTGCTATTTTGCACACGCTATGCCCTAGTTCTTTTTATTTTGCACACGCTAGGCCCTTGTTCTTGTAATTTTACACATGCTAGACCCTTGTTCTTTTTAATTTTGCACACACTAGGCCCTTGCTCTTGCTATTTCGCGAACGCTAGGCCCTTGTTCTTGATTTTTTGCACACGCTAGGCCCTTGCTCTTGCTATTTTGCACTCCCTATGCCCTTGTTCTTGCAATTTTGCATACGCTAGGCCCTTAATCTTGCAATTTTGCACAAGCTAGGCCCTTGTTCTTTTATTTTTGCACACGCTAGGCCCTTGTTCTTTTTATTTTGCATGCGCTAGGCCCTTGTTCTTGCTATTCTGCACACGATATGCCCTTGTTCTGTTTTTTTTGCACACGCTGGGCCCTTGTTCTTGCAATTTTGCACATGCTAGACCCTTGTTCTTTTTATTTTGCACACGCTAGGCCCTTGCTCTTGCTATTTCGCGAACGCTAGGCCCTTGTTCTTGATTTTTTGCACACGCTAGACCCTTGCTCTTGCTATTTTGCACTCGCTAGGCCCCTGTTCTTGCAATTTTGCACACACTAGGTCCTTGTTCTTGCAATTTTGCACACGCTAGGCCCTTGTTCTTTTATTTTTGCACACGCTAGGCCCTTGTTTTTTTTATTTTGCATGCGCTAGGCCCTTGTTCTTGCTATTTTGCACACGCTATGCCCTTGTTTTTTTTTTTTTTGCACACGCTGGGCCCTTGTTCTTGCAATTTTGCACATGCTAGACCCTTGTTCTTTTTATTTTGCACACGCTAGGCCCTTGCTCTTGCTATTTCGCGAACGCTAGGCCCTTGTTCTTGATTTTTTGCACACGCTAGGCCCTTGCTCTTGCTATTTTGCACTCGCTAGGCCCCTGTTCTTGCAATTTTGCACACACTAGGCCCTTGTTCTTGCAATTTCGCACACGCTAGGCCCTTGTTCTTTATTTTTTGCACACGCTAGGCCCTTGCTCTTGCTATTTTGCACTCGCTAGGCTCTTGTTCTTGCAATTTTGCACACGCTAGGCCCTTGTTCTTGCAATTTTGCACACGTTAGGCCCTTGTTCTTTTTATTTTGCACACGCTAGGCCCTTGTTCTTTTTATTTTGCACACGCTAGGCCCTTGTTCTTGCTATTTTGCACACGCTATGCCCTTGTTCTTTTTATTTTGCACATGCTAGGCCCTTGTTCTTGCTATTTTGCACACGCTATGCCCTTGTTCTTTTAATTTTGCACACACTAGGCCCTTGTTCTTTTTATTTTGCACAGGCTAGGCCCTTGTTCTTGCAATTTTGCACACGCTAGACCCTTGTTCTTGCAATTTTGCACACGCTAGGCCCTTGTTTTTGCTATTTCGTGAACGCTAGGCCCTTCTTCTTGGTTTTTTGCACACGCTAGGCCCTTGCTCTTGCAATTTTGCACTCGCTAGGCCCTTGTTCTTGCAATTCTGCATACTATAGGCCCTTGTTCTTGCTATTTTGCACATGCTAGGCCCTTGCTCTTTTTATTTTGCACACGCTAGGCCCTTGTTCTTTTTGTTTTGCACACACCAGGCCCTCGTTCTTGCTATTTTGCACACGCTATGCCCTTGTTCTTTTTATTTTGCACACGCTAGGCCCTTGTTCTTGCAATTTTGCACTCGCTAGACCCTTGTTCTTGCAATTTTGCACACACTAGGCCCTTGTTCTTGCCATTTTGCACATACTAGGCCCTTGTCCTTGCAATTTTGCAAACGCTAGGCCCTTGTTCTTGCAATTTTGCACACGCTAGGCCCTTGTTCTTTTTATTTTGCACACGCTAGGCCCTTGTTTTTTTTATTTTGCATACACTATACCCTTGTTCTTTTTATTTTGCACAGGCTAGGCCCTTGTTCTTTTTATTTTGCACACGCTAGGCCCTTGTTCCTTTTATTTTGCACATGCTAGGCCCTTGTTCTTGCTATTTTGCACACGCTTCCCTTGTTCTTTTTATTTTGCACACGCTAGGCCCTTGTTCTTGCAATTTTGCACATGCTAGACCCTTGTTCTTTTTATTTTGCACATGCTAGGCCCTTGTTCTTGCTATTTCGCGAACGCTAGGCCCTTGTTCTTGATTTTTTGCACACGCTAGGCCCTTGCTCTTGCTATTTTGCACTCGCTAGGCCCTTGTTCTTGCAATTTTGCACACTCTAGGCCCTTGTTCTTGCAACTTTGCACACGCTAGGCCCTTGTTCTTTTTATTTTGCACACGCTAGGCCCTTGCTCTTGCTATTTTGCAAACGCTAGGCCCTTGTTCTTGATTTTTTGCACACGCTAGGCCTTTGTTCTTGCTATTTTGCACATGCTATGCCCTAGTTCTTTTAATTTTGCACACGCTAGGCCTTTGTTCTTGCAATTTTGCACATGCTAGACCCTTGTTCTTTTTATTTTGCACACGCTAGGCCCTTGCTCTTGCTATTTCGCGAACGCTATGCCCTTGTTCTTGATTTTTTGCACATGCTAGGCCCTTGCTCTTGCTATTTTGCACACGCTAGGCCCTTGTTCTTTCAATTTTGCAGACGCTAGGCCCTTGTTCTTTCTATTTTGCACATGCTAGGCCCTTGTTCTTTTTATTTTGCACACGCTAGGCCCTTGTTCTTGCTATTTTGCACACGCTATGCATTTGTTCTTTTTATTTTGCACACGCTGGGCCCTTGTTCTTGCAATTTTGCACATGCTAGACCCTTGTTCTTTTTATTTTGCACACGCTAGGCCCTTGCTCTTGCTATTTCGTGAACGCTAGGCCCTTGTTCTTGATTTTTTGCACACGCTAGGCCCTTGCTCTTGCTATTTTGCACTCGCTCGGCCCCTGTTCTTGCAATTTTGCACACACTAGGTCCTTGTTCTTGCAATTTTGCACACGCTAGGCCCTTTTCCTTTTTATTTTTCACACGCTAGGCCCTTGTTCTTTTTATTTTGCACACGCTAGGCCCTTGTTCTTTTTATTTTGCACACGTTAGGCCCCTTGTTCTTGCTAGTTTGCACATGCTAGGCCCTTGTTCTTGCTATTTTGCGAACGCTAGGCCCTTGTTCTTGATTTTTTGCACACGCTAGGCCCTTGTTCTTGCTATTTTGCACATGCTATGCCCTAGTTCTTTTTATTTTGCACACGCTAGGCCTTTGTTCTTGCAATTTTGCACATGCTAGACCCTTGTTCTTTTATTTTGTACACGCTAGGCCCTTGCTCTTGCTATTTCGCGAACGCTATGCCCTTGTTCTTTTTATTTTGCACACGCTAGGCCCTTGTTCTTGGAATTTTGCACATGCTAGACCCTTGTTCTTTTTTTTTTGCACATGCTAGGCCCTTGTTCTGGCTATTTCGCGAACGCTAGGCACTTGTTCTTGATTTTTTGCACACGCTAGGCCCTTGCTCTTGCAATTTGCACTCGCTAGGCCCTTGTTCTTCCAATTCTGCACACTCTAGGCCCTTGTTCTTGCAATTTTGCACACGCTAGGCCCTTGTTCTTTTTATTTTGCACACGCTAGGCCCTTGTTCTTTTTATTTTGCACACGCTAGGCCCTTGTTCTTGCTATTTTGCACACGCTATGCCCTTGTTCTTTTTATTTTGCACACGCTAGGCCCTTGTTCTTGCTATTTTGCACACGCTATGCCCTTGTTCTTGCGATTTTGCACACGCTAGGCCCTTGTTCTTTTTATTTTGCACACGCTAGGCCCTTGTTCTTGCAATTTTGCACACGCTAGACCCTTGTTCTTGCAATTTTGCACACGCTAGGCCCTTGTTCTTGCTATTTCGCGAACGCTAGGCCCTTGTTCTTGATTTTTTGCACACGCTAGGCCCTTGCTCTTGCAATTTTGCACTGGCTAGGCCCTTGTTCTTGCAATTCTGCATACTCTAGGCCCTTGTTCTTGCTATTTTGCACACGCTAGGCCCTTGTTCTTTTTATTTTGCACACGCTAGGCCCTTGTTCTTTTTATTTTGCACACACTAGGCCCTCGTTCTTGCTATTTTGCACACGCTATGCCCTTGTTCTTTTTATTTTGCACACGCTAGGCCCTTGTTCTTGCAATTTTGCACTCGCCAGACCCTTGTTATTGCAATTTTGCACACGCTAGGCCCTTGTTCTTGCCATTTTACACATACTAGGCCCTTGTTCTTGCGATTTTGCAAACGCTAGGCCCTTGTTCTTTTTATTTTGCACACGCTAGGCCCTTGTTCTTTTTATTTTGCACACGCTAGGCCCATGTTCTTGCAATTTTGCACATGCTAGGCCCTTGTTCCTTTTATTTTGCACACGCTAGGCCCTTGTTCTTGCTATTTTGCGCACGCTTCCCTTATTCTATTTATTTTGCACACGCTAGGCCCTTGTTCTTGCAATTTTGCACATGCTAGACCCTTGTTCTTTTTATTTTGCACACGCTAGGCCCTTGTTCTTGCAATTTTGCACTCGCCAGACCCTTGTTATTGCAATTTTGCACACGCTAGGCCCTTGTTCTTGCCATTTTACACATACTAGGCCCTTGTTCTTGCGATTTTGCAAACGCTAGGCCCTTGTTTTTTTTATTTTGCATACGCTATACCCTTGTTCTTTTTATTTTGCACACGCTAGGCCCTTGTTCTTGCAATTTTGCACATGCTAGGCCCTTGTTCCTTTTATTTTGCACACGCTAGGCCATTGTTCTTGCTATTTTGCACACGCTTCCCTTATTCTATTTATTTTGCACACGCTAGGCCCTTGTTCTTGCAATTTTGCACATGCTAGACCCTTGTTCTTTTTATTTTGCACACGCTAGGCCCTTGTTCTTGCTATTTTGCACACGCTATGCCCTAGTTCTTTTTATTTTGCACACGCTAGGCCCTTGTTCTTGTAATTTTACACATGCTAGACCCTTGTTCTTTTTATATTGCACACACTAGGCCCTTGCTCTTGCTATTTCGCGAACGCTAGGCCCTTGTTCTTGATTTTTTGCACACGCTAGGCCCTTGGTCTTGCTATTTTGCACTTGCTTGGCCCTTGTTCTTGCAATTTTGCATACGCTAGGCCTTTGTTCTTGCAATTTTGCACAAGCTAGGCCCTTGTTCTTTTATTTTTGCACACGCTAGGCCCTTGTTCTTTTTATTTTGCATGCGCTAGGCCCTTGTTCTTGCTATTTTGCACACGCTATGCCCTTGTTCTTTTTATTTTGCACACGCTGGGCCCTTGTTCTTGCAATTTTGCACATGCTAGACCCTTGTTCGTTTTATTTTGCACACGCTAGGCCCTTGCTCTTGCTATTTCGCGAACGCTAGGCCCTTGTTCTTGATTTTTTGCACACGCTAGGCCCTTGCTCTTGCTATTTTGCACTCGCTAGGCCCCTGTTCTTGCAATTTTGCACACACCCTTGTTCTTGCAATTTTGCACACGCTAGGCCCTTGTTCTTTTTATTTTTCACACGCTAGGCCCTTGTTCTTTTTATTTTGCACACGCTAGGCCCTTGTTCTTTTTATTTTGCACACGTTAGGCCCCTTGTTCTTGCTATTTTGCACATGCTAGGCCCTTGTTCTTGCTATTTTGCGAACGCTAGGCCCTTGTTCTTGATTTTTTGCACACGCTAGGCCCTTGTTCTTGCTATTTTGCACATGCTATGCCCTAGTTCTTTTAATGTTGCACACGCTAGGCCTTTGTTCTTGCAATTTTGCACATGCTAGACCCTTGTTCTTTTTATTTTTTACACGCTAGGCCCTTGCTCTTGCTATTTCGCGAACGCTATGCCCTTGTTCTTGATTGTTTGCACATGCTAGGCCCTTGCTCTTGCTATTTTGCACACGCTAGGCCCTTGTTCTTTCAATTTTGCACACGCTAGGCCCTTGTTCTTTCTATTTTGCACATGCTAGGCCCTTGTTCTTTTTATTTTGCACACGCTAGGCCCTTGTTCTTGCTATTTTGCACACGCTATGCCCTTGTTCTTTTTATTTTGCACACGCTGGGCCCTTGTTCTTGCAATTTTGCACATGCTAGACCCTTGTTCTTTTTATTTTGCACACGCTAGGCCCTTGCTCTTGCTATTTCGCGAACGCTAGGCCCTTGTTCTTGATTTTTTGCACACGCTAGGCCCTTGCTCTTGCTATTTTGCACTCGCTAGGCCCCTGTTCTTGCAATTTTGCACACACTAGGCCCTTGTTCTTGCAATTTTGCACACGCTAGGCCCTTGTTCTTTTTATTTTTCACACGCTAGGCCCTTGTTCTTTTTATTTTGCACACGCTAGGCCCTTGTTCTTTTTATTTTGCACACGTTAGGCCCCTTGTTCTTGCTATTTTGCGCATGCTAGGCCCTTGTTCTTGCTATTTTGCGAACGCTAGGCCCTTCTTCTTGATTTTTTGCACACGCTAGGCCCTTGTTCTTGCTATTTTGCACATGCTATGCCCTAGTTCTTTTTTTTTTGCACACGCTACGCCTTTGTTCTTGCAATTTTGCACATGCTAGGCCCTTGTTCTTTTTATTTTGCACACGCTAGGCCCTTGTTCTTTTTATTTTGCACACGCTAGGTCTTTGTTCTTGCTATTTTGCACACGCTATGCCCTTGTTCGGTTTATTTTGCACACGCTAGGCCCTTGTTCTTGCAATCTTGCACTCGCTAGACCCTTGTTCTTGCGATTTTGCACACGCTAGGCACTTGTTCTTGCCATTTTGCACATACTAGGCCCTTGTTCTTGCAATTTTGCAAACGCTAGGCCCTTGTTCTTGCTATTTCGCGAACGCTAGGCCCTTGTTCTTGATTTTTTGCACACGCTAGGCCCTTGCTCTTGCTATTTTGCACTCGCTAGGCCCTTGTTCTTGCAATTTTGCACACGCTAGGCCCTTGTTCTTTTTATTTTGCACACGCTAGGCCCTTGTTCTTTTTATTTTGCACACGCTAGGCCCTTGTTCTTGCTATTTTGCACACGCTATGCCCTTGTTCTTTTTATTTTGCACACGCTAGGCCCTTGTTCTTGCTATTTTGCACACGCTATGCCCTTGTTCTTTTTATTTTGCACACACTAGGCCCTTGTTCTTTTTATTTTGCACACGCTAGGCCCTTGTTCTTGCAATTTTGCACACGCTAGACCCTTGTTCTTGCAATTTTGCACACGCTAGGCCCTTGTTCTTGCTATTTCGCGAACGCTAGGCCCTTGTTCTTGATTTTTTGCACATGCTAGGCCCTTGCTCTTGCAATTTTGCACAAGCTAGGCCCTTGTTCTTGCAATTCTGCATACTCTAGGCCCTTGTTCTTGCTATTTTGCACACGCTTGGCCCTTGTTCTTTTTATTTTGCACACGCTAGGCCCTGGTTCTTTTTATTTTGCACACACTAGGCCCTCGTTCTTGCTATTTTGCACACGCTATGCCCTTGTTCTTTTTATTTTGCACACGCTAGGCCCTTGTTCTTGCAATTTTGCACTCGCCAGACCCTTGTTATTGCAATTTTGCACACGCTAGGCCCTTGTTCTTGCCATTTTACACATACTAGGCCCTTGTTCTTGCAATTTTGCAAACGCTAGGCCCTTGTTCTTTTTATTTTGCACACGCTAGGCCCTTGTTCTTTTTATTTTGCACACGCTAGGCCCTTGTTTTTTTTTATTTTGCATACGCTATACCCTTGTTCTTTTTATTTTGCACACGCTAGGCCCTTGTTCTTGCAATTTTGCACATGCTAGGCCCTTGTTCTTTTTATTTTGCACACGCTAGGCCCTTGTTCTTGCTATTTTGCACACGCTTCCCTTATTCTATTTATTTTGCACACGCTAGGCCCTTGTTCTTGCAATTTTGCACATGCTAGACCCTTGTTCTTTTTATTTTGCACACGCTAGGCCCTTGTTCTTGCTATTTTGCACACGCTATGCCCTAGTTCTTTTTATTTTGCACACGCTAGGCCCTTGTTCTTGTAATTTTACACATGCTAGACCCTTGTTCTTTTTATATTGCACACACTAGGCCCTTGCTCTTGCTATTTCGCGAACGCTAGGCCCTTGTTCTTGATTTTTTGCACACGCTAGGCCCTTGCTTTTGCTATTTTGCACTTGCTAGGCCCTTGTTCTTGCAATTTTGCATACGCTAGGCCTTTGTTCTTGCAATTTTGCACAAGCTAGGCCCTTGTTCTTTTATTTTTGCACACGCTAGGCCCTTGTTCTTTTTATTTTGCATGCGCTAGGCCCTTGTTCTTGCTATTTTGCACACGCTATGCCCTTGTTCTTTTTATTTTGCACACGCTGGGCCCTTGTTCTTGCAATTTTGCAAATGCTAGACCCTTGTTCGTTTTATTTTGCACACGCTAGGCCCTTGCTCTTGCTATTTCGCGAACGCTAGGCCCTTGTTCTTGATTTTTTGCACACGCTAGGCCCTTGCTCTTGCTATTTTGCACTCGCTAGGCCCCTGTTCTTGCAATTTTGCACACACCCTTGTTCTTGCAATTTTGCACACGCTAGGCCCTTGTTCTTTTTATTTTTCACACGCTAGGCCCTTGTTCTTTTTATTTTGCACACGCTAGGCCCTTGTTCTTTTTATTTTGCACACGTTAGGCCCCTTGTTCTTGCTATTTTGCACATGCTAGGCCCTTGTTCTTGCTATTTTGCGAACGCTAGGCCCTTGTTCTTGTTTTTTTGCACACGCTAGGCCCTTGTTCTTGCTATTTTGCACATGCTATGCCCTAGTTCTTTTAATTTTGCACACGCTAGGCCTTTGTTCTTGCAATTTTGCACATGCTAGACCCTTGTTCTTTTTATTTTTTACACGCTAGGCCCTTGCTCTTGCTATTTCGCGAACGCTATGCCCTTGTTCTTGATTTTTTGCACATGCTAGGCCCTTGCTCTTGCTATTTTGCACACGCTAGGCCCTTGTTCTTTCAATTTTGCACACGCTAGGCCCTTGTTCTTTCTATTTTGCACATGCTAGGCCCTTGTTCTTTTTATTTTGCACACGCTAGGCCCTTGTTCTTGCTATTTTGCACATGCTATGCTCTTGTTCTTTTTATTTTGCACACGCTGGGCCCTTGTTCTTGCAATTTTGCACATGCTAGACCCTTGTTCTTTTTATTTTGCACACGCTAGGCCCTTGCTCTTGCTATTTCGCGAACGCTAGGCCCTTGTTCTTGATTTTTTGCACACGCTAGGCCCTTGCTCTTGCTATTTTGCACTCGCTAGGCCCCTGTTCTTGCAATTTTGCACACACTAGGCCCTTGTTCTTGCAATTTTGCACACGCTAGGCCCTTGTTCTTTTTATTTTTCACACGCTAGGCCCTTGTTCTTTTTATTTTGCACACGCTAGGCCCTTGTTCTTTTTATTTTGCACACGTTAGGCCCCTTGTTCTTGCTATTTTGCACATGCTAGGCCCTTGTTCTTGCTATTTTGCGAACGCTAGGCCCTTGTTCTTGATTTTTTGCACACGCTAGGCCCTTGTTCTTGCTATTTTGCACATGCTTTGCCCTAGTTCTTTTTTTTTTGCACACGCTAGGCCTTTGTTCTTGCAATTTTGCACATGCTAGACCCTTGTTCTTTTTATTTTGCACACGCTAGGCCCTTGCTCTTGCTATTTCGCGAACGCTATGCCCTTGTTCTTTTTATTTTGCACACGCTAGGCCCTTGTTCTTGCAATTTTGCACATGCTAGACCCGTGTTTTTTTTATTTTGCACACGCTAGGCCCTTGTTCTGGCTATTTCGTGAACGCTAGGCCCTTGTTCTTGATTTTTTGCACACGCTAGGCCCTTGCTCTTGCAATTTGCACTCGCTAGGCCCTTGTTCTTCCAATTCTGCACACTCTAGGCCCTTGTTCTTGCTATTTTGCACACGCTAGGCCCTTGTTCTTTTAATTTTGCACACGCTAGGCCTTTGTTCTTGCTATTTTGCACACGCTATGCCCTTGGTCTTTTTATTTTGCACACGCTAGGCCCTTGTTCTTGCAATCTTGCACTCGCTAGACCCTTGTTCTTGCGATTTTGCACACGCTAGGCACTTGTTCTTGCCATTTTGCACATACTAGGCCCTTGTTCTTGCAATTTTGCACACGCTAGGCCCTTGTTCTTGCTATTTTGCGAACGCTAGGCCCTTGTTCTTGATTTTTTGCACACGCTATGCCCTTGCTCTTGCTATTTTGCACTCGCTAGGCCCTTGTTCTTGCAATTTTGCACACGCTAGGCCCTTGTTCTTGCAATTTTGCACACGTTAGGCCCTTGTTCTTTTTATTTTGCACACGCTAGGCCCTTGTTCTTTTTATTTTGCACACGCTAGGCCCTTGTTCTTGCAATTTTGCACACGCTATGCCCTTGTTCTTGCAATTTTGCACACGCTAGGCCCTTGTTCATGCAATTTTGCACACACTAGGCCCTTGTTCTTGCAATTTTACAGACGCTAGGCCTTTGTTCTTGCGATTTTGCACACGCTACGCCCTTGTTCTTTTTATTTTACACACGCTAGGCCCTTGTTCTTGCTATTTTGCACACGCTATGCCCTTGTTCTTTTTTTTTTGCACACACTAGGCCCTTGTTCTTTATATTTTGCACTCACTAGGCCCTTGTTCTTGCACTTTTGCACACGCTAGACCCTTGTTCTTGCAATTTTGCACACGCTAGGCCCTTGTTCTTGCTATTTCGCGAACGCTAGGCCCTTGTTCTTGAATTTTTGCACACGCTAGGCCCTTGCTCTTGCAATTTTGCACTAGCTAGGCCCTTGTTCTTGCAATTCTGCATACTCTAGGCCCTTGTTCTTGCTATTTTGCACACGCTAGGCCCTTGTTCTTTTTATTTTGCACACGCTAGGCCCATGTTCTTTTTATTTTGCACACACTAGGCCCTCGTTCTTGCTGTTTTGCACACGCTATGCCCTTGTTCTTTTTATTTTGCACACGCTAGGCCCTTGTTCTTGCAATTTTGCACTCGCCAGACCCTTGTTCTTGCAATTTTGCACACGCTAGGCCCTTGTTCTTGCCATTTTGCACATACTAGGCCCTTGTTCTTGCAATTTTGCAAACGCTAGGCCCTTGTTCTTTTTATTTTGCACACGCTAGGCCCTTGTTCTTTTTATTTTGCACACGCTAGGCCCTTGTTCTTTTTATTTTGCACATGCTAGGCCCTTGTTCCTTTTATTTTGCACACGCAAGGCACTTGTTCTTGCTATTCCGCGAACGCTAGGCCCTTGTTCTTGATTTTTTGCACACGCTAGGCCCTTGCTCTTGCTATTTTGCACTCGCTAGGTCCTTGTTCTTGCAATTTTGCACACGCTAGGCCCTTGTTCTTGCTATTTCGCGAACGCTAGGCCCTTGTTCTTGATATTTTGCACACGCTAGGCCCTTGTTCCTTTTTTTTTGCACACGCTAGGCTCTTGTTCTTGCTATTTTGCACACGCTATGCCCTAGTTCTTTTTATTTTGCACACGCTAGGCCCTTGTTCTTGTAATTTTACACATGCTAGACCCTTGTTCTTTTTATTTTGCACACACTAGGCCCTGTCTCTTGCTATTTCGCGAATGCTAGGCCCTTGTTCTTGATTTTTTGCACACGCTAGGCCCTTTCTCTTGCTATTTTGCACTCGCTATGCCCTTGTTCTTGCAATTTTGCACACGCTAGGCCCTTGTTCTTTCAATTTTGCACACGCTAGGCCCTTGTTCTTTTTATTTTGCACACGCTAGGCCCTTGTTCTTTTTATTTTGCACACGATAGGCCCTTGTTCTTGCAAGTTTGCACACGCTAGGCCCTTGTTCTTGCAAGTTTGCAGATGCTAGGCCCTTGTTCTTGCAATTTTGCACACGCTAGGCCCTTGTTCTTGCAATTTTGCACATGCTATGCCCTTGGTCTTGCAATTTTGCACACTCTAGGCCCTTGTTCTTGAAAGTTTGCGTACCCTAGGCTCTTGTTCTTGCAATTTTGCACACGTTAGGCCCTTGTTCTTTCAATTTTGCACCTGCTAGGCCCTTGTTCTTGCAAATTTGCACTCGCTAGGCCCTTGTTCTTGCAATTTTGCACACACTAGGCCCTTGTTCTTGCTATTTTGCACACGCTAGTCCCTTGTTCTTGCTATTTTGCACACGCTAGACCCTTGTTCTTGCTAGTTTGCACACGCTAGGCCCTTGTTCTTGCAATTTTGCACTCACTAGGCCCTTGTTCTTGCAATTTTGCACACGTTATTCCTTTTTTCTTGCAATCTTGCACACGCTAGGCCTTTGTTCTTGCAATTTTGCACACGCTAGGCCCTTGTTCTTGCAATTTTCCACACGCTAGGCCCTTGTTCTTGCAATTTTGCACACGCTATTCCTTTGTTCTTGCAATCTTGCACACGCTAGGCCTTTGTTCTTGCAGTTTTGCACACGCTAGGCCCTTGTTCTTGCAATTTTGCACACGCTAGGCCTTTGTTCTTGCAATTTTCCACACGCTAGGCCCTTGTTCTTGCAATTTTGCACACGCCAGGCCTTTGTTCTTGCAATTTTGCACACGATAGGCCTTTCTTCTTGCAATTTTGCACTCGCTAGGCCTTGTTCTTGAATTTTTGCGTACGCTAGGCCCTTGTTCTTGCAATTTTGCACACGCTAGGCCATTGTTCTTTCAATTTTGCACCCGCTAGGCCCTTGTTCTTGCAAATTTGCACTCGCTAGGCCCTTGTTCTTGCAATTTTGCACATGCTATGCCTTTGTTCTTGCAATTTTGCACACTCTAGGCCCTTGTTCTTGAAAGTTTGCGTACCCTAGGCTCTTGTTCTTGCAATTTTGCACACGTTAGGCCCTTGTTCTTTCAATTTTGCACCTGCTAGGCCCTTGTTCTTGCAAATTTGCACTCGCTAGGCCCTTGTTCTTGCAATTTTGCACACGCTAGGCCCTTGTTTTTGCTATTTTGCACACGCTAGTCCCTTGTTCTGCTATTTTGCACATGCTAGACCCTTGTTCTTGCTATTTTGCACACGCTTGGCCCTTGTTCTTGCAATTTTGCACTCGCTAGGCCCTTGTTCTTGCAATTTTGCACACGCTATTCCTTTGTTCTTGCAATCTTGCACACGCTAGGCCTTTGTTCTTGCAATTTTGCACACGCTAGGCCCTTGTTCTTGCAATTTTCCACACGCTAGGCCCTTGTTCTTGCAATTTTGCACACGCTATTCCTTTGTTCTTGCAATCTTGCACACGCTAGGCCTTTGTTCTTGCAATTGTGCACACGCTAGGCCCTTGTTCTTGCAATTTTGCACACGCTAGGCCTTTGTTCTTGCAATTTTCCACACGCTAGGCCCTTGTTCTTGCAATTTTGCACACGCCAGGCCTTTGTTCTTGCAATTTTGCACACGATAGGCCTTTCTTCTTGCAATTTTGCACTCGCTAGGCCTTGTTCTTGAATTTTTGCGTACGCTAGGCCCTTGTTCTTGCAATTTTGCACACGCTAGGCCCTTGTTCTTTCAATTTTGCACCCGCTAGGCCCTTGTTCTTGAACGTTTGCGTACCCTAGGCTCTTGTCCTTGCAATTCCGCACACGTTAGGCCCTTGTTCTTTCAATTTTGCACCTGCTAGGCCCTTGTTCTTGCAAATTTGCACTCGCTAGGCCCTTGTTCTTGCAATTTTGCACACGCTAAGCCCTTGTTCTTGCTATTTTGCACACGCTAGTCCCTTGTTCTTGCTATTTTGCACACGCTAGACCCTTGTTCTTGCTAGTTTGCACACGCTAGGCCTTTGTTCTTGCAATTTTGCACTCGCTAGGCCCTTGTTCTTGCAATTTTGCACACGCTATTCCTTTGTTCTTGCAATCTTGCACACGCTATTCCTTTGTTCTTGCAATCTTGCACACGCTAGGCCCTTGTTCTTGCAATTTTCCACACGCTAGGCCCTTGTTCTTGCAATTTTGCACACGCTATTCCTTTGTTCTTGCAATCTTGCACACGCTAGGCTTTTGTTCTTGCAATTTTGCACACGCTAGGCCCTTGTTCTTGCAATTTTGCACACGCTAGGCCTTTGTTCTTGCAATTTTCCACACGCTAGGCCCTTGTTCTTGCAATTTTGCACACGCCAGGCCTTTGTTCTTGCAATTTTGCACACGATAGGCCTTTCTTCTTGCAATTTTGCACTCGCTAGGCCTTGTTCTTGAATTTTTGCGTACGCTAGGCCCTTGTTCTTGCAATTTTGCACACGCTAGGCCCTTGTTCTTTCAATTTTGCACCCGCTAGGCCCTTGTTCTTGCAAATTTGCACTCGCTAGGCCCTTGTTCTTGCAATTTTGCACTCGCTAGGCCCTTGTTCTTGCTATTTTGCACACGCTAGGCCCTTGTTCTTGCAATTTTGCACTCGCTAGGCCCTTGTTCTTGCGATTTTGCACACGCAATTCCTTTGTTCTTGCAATCTTGCACACGCTAGGCCTTTGTTCTTGCAATTTTGCACACGCTAGGCCCTTGTTCTTGGAATTTTCCACACGCTAGGCCCTTGTTCTTGCAATTTTGCACACGCTCTTCCTTTGTTCTTGCAATCTTGCACACGCTAGGCCTTTGTTCTTGCAATTTTGCACACGCTAGGCCCTTGTTCTTGCAATTTTGCACACGCTAGGCCTTTGTTCTTGCAATTTTCCACACGCTAGGCCCTTGTTCTTGCAATTTTGCACACGCCAGGCCTTTGTTCTTGCAATTTTGCACACGATAGGCCTTTGTTCTTGCAATTTTGCACTCGCTAGGCCTTGTTCTTGAATTTTTGCGTACGCTAGGCCCTTGTTCTTGCAATTTTGCACACGCCAGGCCCTTGTTCTTTCAATTTTGCACCCGCTAGGCCCTTGTTCTTGCAAATTTGAACTCGCTAGGCCCTTGTTCTTGCAATTTTGCACTCGCTAGGCCCTTGTTCTTGCTATTTTGCACACGCTAGGCCCTTGTTCTTGCAAATTTGCACTCGCTAGGCCCTTGTTCTTGCGATTTTGCACACGCTATTCCTTTGTTCTTGCAATCTTGCACACGCTAGGCCTTTGTTCTTGCAATTTTGCACACGCTAGGCCCTTGTTCTTGCAATTTTCCACACGCTAGGCCCTTGTTCTTGCAATTTTGCACACGCTATTCCTTTGTTCTTGCAATCTTGCACACGCTAGGCCTTTGTTCTTGCAATTTTGCACACGCTAGGCCCTTGTTCTTGCAATTTTGCACTCGCTAGGCCTTGTTCTTGAATTTTTGCGTACGCTAGGCCCTTGTTCTTGCAATTTTGCACACGCTAGGCCCTTGTTCTTTCAATTTTGCACCCGCTAGGCCCTTGTTCTTGCAAATTTGCACTCGCTAGGCCCTTGTTCTTGCAATTTTGCACTCGCTAGGCCCTTGTTCTTGCTATTTTGCACACGCTAGGCCCTTGTTCTTGCAATTTTGCACTCGCTAGGCCCTTGTTCTTGCGATTTTGCACACGCTATTCCTTTGTTCTTGCAATCTTGCACACGCTAGGCCTTTGTTCTTGCAATTTTGCACACGCTAGGCCCTTGTTCTTGGAATTTTCCACACGCTAGGCCCTTGATCTTGCAATTTTGCACACGCTCTTCCTTTGTTCTTGCAATCTTGCACACGCTAGGCCTTTGTTCTTGCAATTTTGCACACGCTA
This sequence comes from Closterium sp. NIES-65, assembly GCA_948144175.1. Classification (NCBI taxonomy): domain Eukaryota; kingdom Viridiplantae; phylum Streptophyta; class Zygnematophyceae; order Desmidiales; family Closteriaceae; genus Closterium; species Closterium sp. NIES-65. The sequence continues at coordinate 33,120 of CANXME010001158.1, forward strand.
GGCCCTTGTTCTTGCAATTTTGCACACGATAGGCCTTTGTTCTTGCAATTTTCCACACGCTAGGCCTTTGTTCTTGCAATTTTGCACACGCCAGGCCTTTGTTCTTGCAATTTTGCACACGATAGGCCTTTGTTCTTGCAATTTTGCACTCGCTAGGCCTTGTTCTTGAATTTTTGCGTACGCTAGGCCCTTGTTCTTGCAATTTTGCACACGCCAGGCCCTTGTTCTTTCAATTTTGCACCCGCTAGGCCCTTGTTCTTGCAAATTTGAACTCGCTAGGCCCTTGTTCTTGCAATTTTGCACTCGCTAGGCCCTTGTTCTTGCTATTTTGCACACGCTAGGCCCTTGTTCTTGCAAATTTGCACTCGCTAGGCCCTTGTTCTTGCGATTTTGCACACGCTATTCTTTTGTTCTTGCAATCTTGCACACGCTAGGCCTTTGTTCTTGCAATTTTGCACACGCTAGGCCCTTGTTCTTGCAATTTTCCACACGCTAGGCCCTTGTTCTTGCAATTTTGCACACGCTATTCCTTTGTTCTTGCAATTTTCCACACGCTAGGCCCTTGTTCTTGCAATTTTGCACTCGCTAGGCCTTGTTCTTGAATTTTTGCGTACGCTAGGCCCTTGTTCTTGCAATTTTGCACACGCTAGGCCCTTGTTCTTTCAATTTTGCACCCGCTAGGCCCTTGTTCTTGCAAATTGCACTCGCTAGGCCCTTGTTCTTGCAATTTTGCACACGCTAGGCCCTTGTTCTTGCTATTTTGCACACGCTAGGCCCTTGTTCTTGCTAGTTTGCACACGCTAGGCCCATGTTCTTGCAATTCTGCACACCCTAGGCCCTTGTTCTTGAAATTTTGCACAAGCTAGGCCCTTGTTCTTGCAATTTTGTACACGCTAGGCCCTTGTTCTTGCAATTTTGCACACGCTAGGCCCTTGTTCTTGCTATTTTGCACACGCTAGGCCATTGTTTGTGCAATTTTGCACACGCAAGGCCTTTGTTCTTGCAATTTTGCACACGATAGGCCTTTGTTCTTGCAGTTTTGCACACGCTAGGCCCTTGTTCTTGCAATTTTACACACGCTAGGCCCTTGTTCTTGCAATTTTGTACACGCTAGGCCCTTGTTCTGGCAATTTTGAACACGTTAGGCCCTTGTTCTTGCAAATTTGTACTCGCTAGGCCCTTGTTCTTGCAATTTTGCACACGCTAGGCCCTTGTTCTTGCTATTTTGCACACGCTAGGCCCTTGTTCTTGCTATTTTGCACACGCTAGACCCTTGTTCTTGCTAGTTTGCACACGCTAGGCCCTTGTTATTGCAATTTTGCACTCGCTAGGCCCTTGTTCTTGCGATTTTGCACACGCTAGGCCCTTGTTCTTGCTATTTTGCACACGCTAGGCCCTTGTTCTTGCAATTTTACACACGCTAGGCCCTTGTTCTTGCAATTTTGTACACGCTAGGCCCTTGTTCTGGCAATTTTGAACACGTTAGGCCCTTGTTCTTGCAAATTTGTACTCGCTAGGCCCTTGTTATTGCAATTTTGCACACGCTAGGCCCTTGTTCTTGCTATTTTGCACACGCTAGGCCCTTGTTCTTGCTATTTTGCACACGCTAGACCCTTGTTCTTGCTAGTTTGCACACGCTAGGCCCTATTTTGCAAATTTGCACTCGCTAGGCCCTTGTTCTTGCAATTTTGCGCACGCCTGGCCTTTGTTCTTGCAATTTTGCACACGATAGGCCTTTGTTCTTGCAATTTTGCACTCGCTAGGCCCTTGTTCTTGAAATTTTGCGTACGCTAGGCCCTTGTTCTTGCAATTTTGCACACGCTAGGCCCTTGTTCTTTCAATTTTGCACCCGCTAGGCCCTTGTTCTTGCTATTTTGCACACGCTAGACCCTTGTTCTTGCTATTTTGCACACGCTAGGCCCTTGTTCTTGCAATTTTGCACTCGCTAGGCCCTTGTTCTTGCGATTTTGCACACGCTAGGCCCTTGTTCTTGCAATTTTGCACACGCTAGGCCCTTGTTCTTGCAATTTTGCACACGCTAGGCCCTTGTTCTTGCAATTTTCCACACGCTTGGCCTTTGTTCTTGCAATTTTCCACACTTTTGGCCCTTGTTCCTGCAATCTTGCACACGCTAGGCCTTTGTTCTTACAATTTTGCACACGCTAGGACCTTAATCTTGCAATTTTGCACTCGCTAGGCCCTTGTTCTTGAAATTTTGCGTACGCTAGGCCCTTGTTCTTGCAATTTTGCACTCGCTAGGCCCTTGTTCTTGGAATTTTGCACACGCTAGGCCCTTGTTCTTGCATTTTTGCACACGCTATTCCTTTGTTCTTGCAATTTTGCACACGCTAGGCCTTTGTTATTGCAATTTTGCACACGCTAGGCCCTTGTTCTTGCAATTTTGCACACGCTAGGCCTTTGTTCTTGCAATTTTCCACACGCGGGGCCCTTGTTCCTGCAATCTTGCACACGCTAGGCCTTTGTTCTTGCAATTTTGCACACGCTGAGCCTTTGTTCTTGCAATTTTGCACAGGCTAGGCCCTTGTTCTTGAAATTTTGCGTACGCTAGGCCCTTGTTCTTGCAATTTTGCAGACGCTAGTCCCTTGTTCTTTCAATTTTGCACCCGCTAGGCCCTTGTTCTTGCAAATTTGCACTTGCTAGGCCCTTGTTCTTGCAATTTTGCACACGCTAGGCGCTTGTTCTTGCTATTTTGCACACGCTAGGCCCTTGTTCTTGCAATTCTGCACACGCTAGGCCCTTGTTCTTGCAATTTTGCACTCGCTAGGCCCTTGTTGTTGCAATTTTGCACACTATAGGCCCTTGTTCTTTCAATTTTGCACAAGCTAGGCCCTTGTTCTTGCAATTTTGTACACGCTAGGCTCTTGTTCTTGCAATTTTGCACACGCTAGGCCCTTGTTCTTGCAATTTTGCACACGCTATTCCTTTGTTCTTGCAATTTTGCACTCACTAGGCCCTTGTTCTTGAAATTTTGCGTACGCTAGGCCCTTGTTCTTGCAATTTTGCACACGCTAGGCCCTTGTTCTTTCAATTCTGCGCCCGCTAGGCCCTTGTTCTTGCAAATTTGCACTCGCTAGGCCCTTGTTCTTGCAATTTTGCACACGCTAGGCCCTTGTTCTTGCTATTTTGCACACGCTAGGCCCTTGTTCTTGCTAGATAGCACACGCTAGGCCCTTGTTCTTGCAATTCTGCACACGCTAGGCCCTTGTTCTTGCAATTTTGCACAAGCTAGGCCCTTGTTCTTGCAATTTTGTACACGCTAGGCCCTTGTTCTTGCAATTTTGCACACTCTAGGCCCTTGTTCTTGCAATTTTGCACACGCTAGGCCCTTGTTCTTGCAATTTTGTACACGCAAGGCCTTTGTTCTTGCAATTTCGCACACGCTGGGCAATTGTTCTTGCAATTTTGCACACGCTAGGCCCTTGTTCTAGCAATTTTCCACACGCTAGGCCTTTGTTCATGCAATTTTGCACACGCTAGGCCCTTGTTCTTGCAATTTTACACACGCTAGGCCTTAGTTCTTGCAATTTTGCACACGCTAGGCCCTTGTTCTTGCAATTTTGTACACGCTAGGCCCTTGTTCTTGCAATTTTGCACACGCTAGGCCCTTGTTCTTGCAATTTTGCACACGCTAGGCCCTTGTTCTTGCAATCCTGCACACGCTAGGCCTTTGTTCTTGCAATTTTGCACAAGTTAGGCCCTTGTTCTTGCAATTTTGTACACGCTAGGCCCTTGTTCTTGCAATTTTGCACAGGCTATGCTCTTGTTCTTTCAATTTTGCACCCGCTTTGTTTTTGCAAAATTGCACTTGCTAGGCCCTTGTTTTTGCAATTTTGCACACGCTAGGCCCTTGTTCTTGCTAGTTTGCACACGCTAGGCCCTTGTTCTTGCAATCCTGCACACGCTAGGCCTTTGTTCTTGCAATTTTGCACAAGTTAGGCCCTTGTTCTTGCAATTTTGTACACGCTAGGCCCTTGTTCTTGCAATTTTGCACAGGCTATGCTCTTGTTCTTTCAATTTTGCACCCGCTTTGTTCTTGCAAAATTGCACTTGCTAGGCCCTTGTTTTTGCAATTTTGCACACGCTAGGCCCTTGTTCTTGCTAGTTTGCACACGCTAGGCCCTTGTTCTTGCAATTCTGCATACGCTAGGCCTTTGTTCTTGCAATTTTGCAAAAGCTAGGCCCTTGTTCTTGCAATTTTGTACACGCTAGGCCCTTGTTCTTGCTTTTTTGCACACGCTAGGCCCTTGTTCTTGCAATTTTGCACACGCAAGGCCTTTGTTCTTGCAAGTACACGCTAGGCCTTTGTTCTTGCAATCTTGCACACGCTAGGCCCTTGTTCTTGCAATTTTGCACACGCTATGCCTTTGTTCTTGCAATTTTGCACACGCTAGGCCCTTGTTCTTGCAATTTTGCACCCGCTAGGCCCTTGTTCTTGCAAATTTGCACTCGCTAGGCCCTTGTTCTTGCAATTTTGCACACACTAGGCCCTTGTTCTTGCTATTTTGCGCACGCTAGGCCCTTGTTCTTGCTAGTTTGCACACGCTAGGCCCTTGTTCTTGCAATTCTGCACACGCTATGTTGTTTAGGATCCGTCACTTTGAGAACTTACGACGAACTTATAACTCAACAAAACGCAAATCCGCTTGGTAGGAATGTGCGCCTTAGGCTAAGCTACCATCTCCAAGTTGAATCAGTCGTTAAGATGGTCTAGAGAGTGAGAACCATGTAGAAACGTCCAGCAGCCGCATGACTAGAATGGTAGGGGAAGTACAAGCATGTAGGCATAGAAAGTTGGAGTTGGGAATCTCCAAGAGAGCCATGAGAGGGAAGGGGTTCTTCAAGAGCTAGGGAAGGATGGTAGGAACCTTCCTAGCAGCAAAGATGCAACCCTCATCATGAGGTCCTTGAGGTGCCACATGCAAAATCCAACTAGATTGGAACATTTGCAACATTTGCAACCCATGCTAGAAAATTCTAGCCACCCCAATCCAAAAGTCAAAGTTGCCTTCCCTAACCACCCAACCAAAGATCCCTTTATAGTCATTTCCCAAGTAATCACCCAAATTAGATATAACCCCAAAAGGAAATAAGAAATCCAAGTCTTGGAAATCTTGTAACTTGGGCGATCTTGGTCAGAATAAGGCGATCTTGGTATCGTTGGAAAGCTCTGGATTTCTCCTGCATGATCAAGCATTTAGACTTGGAGAAAAACACAGAGATGACAATATCCAACAGCCATGCATAATGACATATGCTCATGCAAATCATGCAAGCACAAATAGCACGAGCACTCGGCAGGACGTTAGGATGACATGCACTCAGAATGACGTGCATCCAACAAACTCCCCCTCAGACTAACGGGCTGCATGCACATATACTCATACAAATGCCAACTCTCATGCACACAATCACACATGCACTCATGACACTGCTGCCCACACTAGTGCAATGCCATGCCACACATCTTAGCACACTTCCAATGTGCGCTCTCGGGAAGTCTCTTGGTGAGAAAATCTGCCGCCTGCTTGCTAGCCTTCACATGGTGAAGCTCAACAATCCCCTCCTTCACCATCTGCCTCACCCAATGCCACTTAATCTTCATGTGCTTGTTCAGCCCATTGAGGATAGGATTATTTGCCATGCCAATAGCAGCCTCGCTGTCGGAGAAAAGTGGTGTAGTTCCCTCCTGTTCTGCTCCCATGTCCTCCAGCAGCTTCCTCAGGAGCACGATCTCCTTGATGGCATGGTACATCGCCATGTACTCTGCCTCTCCGAAAGACTGAGCAATCTCACTCTGCTTCTTGGACCTCCAGCTCACTGGTCCACCTCCGACCATGCACACAAAACCGCCAACCGATGACTGATCCTCATCCTCTGAGGCCCATGTGGCGTCGGTGAAGCACGACAGCTTCAAGGTTCCAGGCGTGACCCCATCTGCTCCAATCTGTTTCAGCTGACCGCCAGCTGAAAACTGAACACCAGCAGATGCCGTTGATCCGAGGTAGCGCACCAAGCGTGTTGCCACCTCCAACTGCTCCTTAGTGGGCCGCTGCACAACTCTGGCCAGCTGCCCCACTTCGAATGAAGCATCAGGTCGCGTATGCACAGCTGCATACATCACACTCCCAATGAGTGACTGGTACTCATTCTGCTGCTCATCCTCGAGTACATCATCCTCCTCAGCTGCCTTCTTCAGTTTTAAGCCCGCAGGGAACGGTGTCATCACAGTGCGACCCCTAGTCACACCATAGCGCTCCATGATACCAGAGATGTAGTGTGACTGATGCACCTTCAGCCACCTCCTCTCAACATCCCTCTCAATCTGCAGCCCCAAGTAGTAATGGACATCCCCCAGCATCTTGCACTTGAATTTGTCCATCAGCAGCTTCTGTGTCCTCTCAATCTGCTCCATGGAGGGTGAGAACAGCAGTATGTCATCGACATATACCAGCAGCAAGAGCAGCTGCTCCCCCTCTCCAAGCAGGAGCAAACTGTGATCCGCCTGGGATGTCTTGAAGCCTCCACTCAGCAGCACCTCCTCCAGCTTCTCGTACCAACACCTGGGCGCTTGCTTAAGGCCATAGATGGCCTTCTTAAGCTTGCACACCCGGCTGGTCCCATCCTCGTAGCCGTCGTGCTGCGCCATGTAGATATCCTCCAGCAGTATTCCATTGAGGAACGCAGTAGTGATATCCATCTGCTTCACGTGCCATCCCTTCACAGCTGCGCCAGCCATCAAAGTCCTCAGTGTTGCTAGCTTAGCAACGGGAGCGAAGATCTCTCCAAAGTCGACCTTCTCTTTCTGCTGAAACCCCTTGGCGACCAAGCGGCTCTTGAACCGATCCAACGCACCATCAGCTCCACTCTTCACCTTGAAGACCCACTTGCTGCTGATCGGCCGTCGCCCCTCGAGTAACTCAACAAGCTCCCAAGTCCCATTCTCAATGAGACTTTTGAACTCCGCATCCATGGCAGCCTTCCATTCCTCCTTGTGGGGTCCACTCAGTGCCTCCTCCATTGTGGCTGGTTCTCCAGGCAAGTGTGTGAAGAAACAGAATGCCATCTCCTCATCCTCTCCCTCATCCGCCTGAACCGCCATGGCACCTTGCTTGGGTCCTCCCAAACGGCTATACTTCAGCCTTGAGGGTGCTGCTACCACTCTCTTCTCGCGGGTTGCAATCTGCTGCCCATGTGGTGAAGCTCCTCTCTGCACACTCCTCTTGGTGACCTTGGCGTTAGTTGCAGGCTCGGGCTGAGATGGTCAGTCCACACGTGCCGACTCATCCTCCAACCCCTCCTCCGCAGCAGGACCAGAAACTTGCTGCTCACCACCGCCACTGTGGTCACTGGTCAGCTCTGACCCAGGGAGATCCTCAAGGTGCAGCTGAACATCCTCCACTGCAGACCGCTCAATCTCCTGCAAACGCAAGCCAATCTGCACCTGCTGCTGCTGCTGCCAATCCTTGTACATGACGTCCTCCAAAAATTTGACGTCACGACTGACGAGCGTCCTCTTGCTCTTGGGGTCCCACATCAGCCACCCCTTCGAGTCAGGAGCCATCCCAAGATGGACAGCCCACACAGCAGCAAGTTTCAGCTTGTGCCTCTGCTCCTTAGGCACCATCACAAGCCCCATGCAGCCCCATACCCGCAGCATGTCAATGGATGGCTTCTTCCCAAGCCAACGCTCATACGGCACCCAATGCTTGTCGCCAACATGAGTCAAGACCACCTACCATTTGTTCAACCCACCGTGTGTTCAACCCACCGTGTGTTAAACCCACCGTGTGTTCATCCCACCGTGTGTTCATCCCACCGTGTGTTAAACCCACCGTGTGTTAAACCCACCGTGTGTTAAACCCACCGTGTGTTAAACCCACCGTGTGTTCAACCTACCGTGTGTTCAACCTACCGTGTGTTCAACCCACTGTGTGTTCAACCCACCGTGTGTTCAACCTACCGTGTGTTAAACCCACCGTGTGTTCAACCCACCGAGTGTTCAACCCACCGTGCGTTAAACCCACCGTGTGTTCAACCCACCGTGTGTTCAACCTACCGTTTGTTCAACCCACCGTGTGTTAAACCCACCGTGTGTTAAACCCACCGTGTGTTCATCCCACCATGTGTTCAACCCACCGTGTGTTCAACCCACCGTGTGTTCAACCCACCATGTGTTCATCCCACCGTGTGTTAAACCCACCGTATGTTAAACCCACCGTGTGTTAAAACCACCGTGTGTTAAACCCACCGTGTGTTAAACCCACCGTGTGTTCAACCTACCGTGTGTTCAACCTACCGTGTGTTCAACCCACTGTGTGTTCAACCCACCGTGTGTTCAACCCACCGTGTGTTCAACCCACCGTGTGTTCAACCCACCGTGTGTTCAACCCACCGTGTGTTCAACACACCGTGTGTTCAACCCACCGTGTCTTAAACCCACCGTATGTTCAACCCACCGTGTGTTCAACCCACGGTGTGTTAAACCTACCGTGTGTTCAACCCACCGTGTGTTAAACCCACCGTGTGTTAAACCTACCGTGTGTTCAACCCACCGTGTGTTCAACCCACCGTGTGTTAAACCCACCATGTGTTAAACCCACCGTGTGTTCAACACACCGTGTGTTCAACCCACTGTGTCTTAAACCCACCGTGTGTTCAACCCACCGTGTGTGCAACCCACGGTGTGTTAAACCTACCGTGTGTTCAACCCACCGTGTGTTCAACCCACCGTGTGTTCAACCCACCGTGTGTTCAACCCACTGTATGTCCAACCCACCGTGTGTTCAACCCACCGTGTGTTAAACCCACCGTGTGTTAAACCCACCGTGTGTTAAACCCGCCGTGTGTTAAACCCCCCGTGTGTTAAACCCACCGTGTGTTAAACCCACCGTGTGTTCAACCCACCGTGTGTTCAACCCACCGTGTGTTAAACCCACCGTGTGTTAAACCCACCGTGTGTTAAACCCACCGTGTGTTAAACCCACCGTGTGTTCAACCCACCGTGTGTTCAACCCACCGTGTGTTCAACCCACCGTGTGTTAAACCCACCATGTGTTAAACCCACCGTGTGTTAAACCCACCGTGTGTTCAACCCACCGTGTGTTCAACCCACCGTGTGTTTAACCCACCGTGTGTTCAACCCACCGTGTGTTAAACCCACCGTGTGTTCAACCCACCGTGTGTTAAACCCACCGTGTGTTAAACCCACCGTGTGTTAAACCCACCGTGTGTTAAACCCACCGTGTGTTAAACCCACCGTGTGTTCAACCCACCGTGTGTTAAACCCACCGTGTGTTAAACCTACCGTGTGTTAAACCCACCGTGTGTTCAACCCACCGTGTGTTAAACCCACCGTGTGTTCAACCCACCGTGTGTTAAACCCACCGTGTGTTAAACCCACCGTGACTTAAACCCACCGTGTGTTAAACCCATCGTGTGTTAAACCCACCATGTGTTAAACCCACCGTGTGTTCAACCCACCGTGTGTTAAACCCACCGTGTGTTAAACCTACCGTGTGTTAAACCCACCGTGTGTTCAACCCACCGTGTGTTAAACCCACCGTGTGTTCAACCCACCGTGTGTTCAACCCACCGTGTATTAAACCCACCGTGTGTTCAACCAACCCTGTGTTAAACCCACCATGTGTTAAACCCACCGTGTGTTAAACCCACAGTGTGTTAAACCCACCGTGTGTTAAACCTACCGTGTGTTCAACCCACCGTGTGTTCAACCCACCGTGTGTTTAACCCACCGTGTGTTAAACCTACCGTGTGTTCAACCCACCGTGTGTTCAACCTACCGTGTGTTCAACCCACCGTGTGTTAAACCTACCGTGTGTTCATCCCACCGTGTGTTCAACCCACCGTGTGTTGAACCCACCGTGTGTTCAACCCACCGTGTGTTCAACCCACTGTGTGTCCAACCCACCGTGTGTTCAACCCACCGTGTGTTAAACCCACCGTGTGTTAAACCCACCGTGTGTTAAACCCGCCGTGTGTTAAACCCCCCGTGTGTTAAACCCACCGTGTGTTAAACCCACCGTGTGTTCAACCCACCGTGTGTTCAACCCACCGTGTGTTAAACCCACCGTGTGTTAAACCCACCGTGTGTTAAACCCACCGTGTGTTCAACCCACCGTGTGTTCAACCCACCGTGTGTTCAACCCACCGTGTGTTAAACCCACCGTGTGTTAAACCCACCGTGTGTTAAACCCACCGTGTGTTCAACCCACCGTGTGTTAAACCCACCGTGTGTTTAACCCACCGTGTGTTCAACCCACCGTGTGTTCAACCCACCGTGTGTTCAACCCACCGTGTGTTAAACCCACCGTGTATTAAACCCACCGTGTGTTCAACCAACCCTGTGTTAAACCCACCATGTGTTAAACCCACCGTGTGTTAAACCCACAGTGTGTTAAACCCACCGTGTGTTAAACCTACCGTGTGTTCAACCCACCGTGTGTTCAACCCACCGTGTGTTTAACCCACCGTGTGTTAAACCTACCGTGTGTTCAACCCACCGTGTGTTCAACCTACCGTGTGTTCAACCCACCGTGTGTTAAACCTACCGTGTGTTCATCCCACCGTGTGTTCAACCCACCGTGTGTTGAACCCACCGTGTGTTCAACCCACCGTGTGTTCAACCCACTGTGTGTCCAACCCACCGTGTGTTCAACCCACCGTGTGTTAAACCCACCGTGTGTTAAACCCACCGTGTGTTAAACCCGCCGTGTGTTAAACCCCCCGTGTGTTAAACCCACCGTGTGTTAAACCCACCGTGTGTTCAACCCACCGTGTGTTCAACCCACCGTGTGTTAAACCCACCGTGTGTTAAACCCACCGTGTGTTAAACCTACCGTGTGTTCAACCCACCGTGTGTTCAACCCACCGTGTGTTTAACCCACCGTGTGTTAAACCTACCGTGTGTTCAACCCACCGTGTGTTCAACCTACCGTGTGTTCAACCCACCGTGTGTTAAACCTACCGTGTGTTCATCCCACCGTGTGTTCAACCCACCGTGTGTTGAACCCACCGTGTGTTCAACCCACCGTGTGTTCAACCCACTGTGTGTCCAACCCACCGTGTGTTCAACCCACCATTGTGTTAAACCCACCGTGTGTTAAACCCACCGTGTGTTAAACCCGCCGTGTGTTAAACCCCCCGTGTGTTAAACCCACCGTGTGTTAAACTCACCGTGTGTTCAACCCACCGTGTGTTCAACCCACCGTGTGTTAAACCCACCGTGTGTTAAACCCACCGTGTGTTAAACCCACCGTGTGTTCAACCCACCGTGTGTTCAACCCACCGTGTGTTCAACCCACCGTGTGTTAAACCCACCGTGTGTTAAACCCACCGTGTGTTAAACCCACCGTGTGTTCAACCCACCGTGTGTTAAACCCACCGTGTGTTTAACCCACCGTGTGTTCAACCCACCGTGTGTTCAACCCACCGTGTGTTCAACCCACCGTGTGTTAAACCCACCGTGTATTAAACCCACCGTGTGTTCAACCAACCCTGTGTTAAACCCACCATGTGTTAAACCCACCGTGTGTTAAACCCACAGTGTGTTAAACCCACCGTGTGTTAAACCTACCGTGTGTTCAACCCACCGTGTGTTCAACCCACCGTGTGTTTAACCCACCGTGTGTTAAACCTACCGTGTGTTCAACCCACCGTGTGTTCAACCTACCGTGTGTTCAACCCACCGTGTGTTAAACCTACCGTGTGTTCATCCCACCGTGTGTTCAACCCACCGTGTGTTGAACCCACCGTGTGTTCAACCCACCGTGTGTTCAACCCACTGTGTGTCCAACCCACCGTGTGTTCAACCCACCGTGTGTTAAACCCACCGTGTGTTAAACCCACCGTGTGTTAAACCCGCCGTGTGTTAAACCCCCCGTGTGTTAAACCCACCGTGTGTTAAACCCACCGTGTGTTCAACCCACCGTGTGTTCAACCCACCGTGTGTTAAACCCACCGTGTGTTAAACCCACCGTGTGTTAAACCCACCGTGTGTTCAACCCACCGTGTGTTCAACCCACCGTGTGTTCAACCCACCGTGTGTTAAACCCACCGTGTGTTAAACCCACCGTGTGTTAAACCCACCGTGTGTTCAACCCACCGTGTGTTAAACCCACCGTGTGTTTAACCCACCGTGTGTTCAACCCACCGTGTGTTAAACCCACCGTGTGTTCAACCCACCGTGTGTTAAACCCACCGTGTGTTAAACCCACCGTGTGTTAAACCCACCGTGTGTTAAACCCACCGTGTGTTAAACCCACCGTGTGTTCAACCCACCGTGTGTTCAACCCACCGTGTGTTAAACCTACCGTGTGTTAAGCCCACCGTGTGTTCAACCCACCGTGTGTTAAACCCACCGTGTGTTCAACCCACCGTGTGTTAAACCCACCGTGTGTTAAACCCACCGTGACTTAAACCCACCGTGTGTTAAACCCATCGTGTGTTAAACCCACCATGTGTTAAACCCACCGTGTGTTCAACCCACCGTGTGTTAAACCCACCGTGTGTTAAACCTACCGTGTGTTACACCCACCGTGTGTTCAACCCACCGTGTGTTAAACCCACCGTGTGTTCAACCCACCGTGTGTTCAACCCACCGTGTGTTAAACCCACCGTGTGTTCAACCAACCCTGTGTTAAACCCACCGTGTGTTAAACCCACCGTGTGTTAAACCCACAGTGTGTGAAACCCACCGTGTGTTAAACCTACCGTGTGTTCAACCCACCGTGTGTTCAACCCACCGTGTGTTTAACCCACCGTGTGTTAAACCTACCGTGTGTTCAACCCACCGTGTGTTCAACCTACCGTGTGTTCAACCCACCGTGTGTTAAACCTACCGTGTGTTCATCCCACCGTGTGTTCAACCCACCGTGTGTTCAACCCACCGTGTGTTCAACCCACCGTGTGTTCAACCCACCGTGTGTTAAACCCGCCGTGTGTTCAACCCACCGTCTGTTAAACCCACCGTGTGTTAAAGCCACCGTGTGTTAAAGCCACCGTGTGTTCAACCTACCGTGTGTTCAACCTACCGTGTGTTCAACCCACTGTGTGTTCAATCCACCGTGTGTTCAACCTACCGTGTGTTAAACCCACCGTGTGTTCAACACACCGTGCGTTAAACCCACCGTGTGTTCAACCCACCGTGTGTTCAACCCACCGTTTGTTCAACCCATCGTGTGTTCAACCCGCCGTGTGTTCAACCCACCGTGTGTTCAACCCACCGTGTGTTAAGCCCACCGTGTGTTCAATCCACCGTGTGTTAAACCCACCGTGTGTTCAACCTACCGTGTGTTCAACCCACCGTGTGTTCAACCCACCGTGTGTTCAACCCACCGTGTGTTCAACCCACTGCGTGTTCAACCCACCGTGTGTTAAACCCACCGTGTGTTCAACCCACCGTATGTTCAACCCACCGTGTGTTAAACCTACCGTGTGTTCAACCCACCGTGTGTTCAACCCACCGTGTGTTCAACACACCGTGTGTTCAACCTACCGTGTGTTAAACCCACCGTGTGTTCAACCCAACGTGTGTTCAACCCACTGTGTGTTCAACCCACCGTGTGTTAAACCTACCGTGTGTTGAATCCACCGTGTTTTCAACCCACCGTATGTTCAACCCACCGTGTGTTCAACCCACCGTGTGTTCAACCCACCGTGTGTGCAACCCACGGTGTGTTAAACCTACCGTGTGTTCAACCCACCGTGTGTTCAACCCACCGTGTGTTCAACCCACCGTGTGTTCAACCCACCGTGTGTTCAACCCACCGTGTGTTCAACCCACCGTCTGTTCAACCCACCGTGTGTTAAACCCACCGTGTGTTAAACCCGCCGTGTGTTAAACCCCCCGTGTGTTAAACCCACCGTGTGTTAAACCCACCGTGTGTTCAACCCACCGTGTGTTCAACCCACCGTGTGTTCAACCCACCGTGTGTTAAACCCACCGTGTGTTAAACCCACCGTGTGTTCAACCCACCGTGTGTTCAACCCACCGTGTGTTCAACCCACCATGTGTTCAACCCACCGTGTGTTAAACCCACCGTGTGTTAAATCCACCGTGTGTTCAACCCACCGTGTGTTCATCCCACCGTGTGTTTAATCCCACCGTGTGTTCAACCCACCGTGTGTTCAACCCACCGTGTGTTCAACCCACCGTGTGTTCAACCCACCGTGTGTTAAACCCACCGTGTGTTAAACCCACCGTGTGTTTAACCCACCGTGTGTTAAACCCACCGTGTGTTTAACCCACCGTGTGTTAAACACACCGTGTGTTAAACCTACCGTGTGTTCAACCCACCGTGTGTTAAACCCACCGTGTGTTAAACCCACCGTGTGTTCAACCCACCGTGTGTTCAACCCACCGTGTGTTCAACCCACCGTGTGTTCAACCCACCGTGTGTTAAACCCACCGTGTGTTAAATCCACCGTGTGTTCAACCCACCGTGTGTTCATCCCACCGTGTGTTTAATCCCACCGTGTGTTCAACCCACCGTGTGTTCAACCCACCGTGTGTTCAACCCACCGTGTGTTCAACCCACCGTGTGTTCAACCCACCGTGTGTTAAACCCACCGTGTGTTAAACCCACCGTGTGTTTAACCCACCGTGTGTTAAACCCACCGTGTGTTTAACCCACCGTGTGTTAAACACACCGTGTGTTAAACTTACCGTGTGTTAAACCCACCGTGTGTTCAACCCACCGTGTGTTAAACCCACCGTGAGTTAAACCCACCGTGTGTTTAACCCACCGTGTGTTAAACACACCGTGTGTTAAACCTACCGTGTGTTAAACCCACCGTGTGTTAAACCCACCATGTGTTAAACCCACCGTGTGTTCAACCCACCGTGTGTTCAACCCACCGTGTGTTAAACCCACCGTGTGTTAAACCTACCGTGTGTTAAACCCACCGTGTGTTCAACCCACCGTGTGTTCAACCCACCGTGTGTTCAACCCACCGTGTGTTCTACCCACCGTGTGTTAAACCCACCGTGTGTTCAACCAACCCTGTGTTATACCCACCGTGTGTTAAACCCACCGTGTGTTAAACCCATAGTGTGTTAAACCCACCGTGTGTTAAACCTACCGTGTGTTCAACCCACCGTGTGTTCAACCCACCGTGTGTTTAACCCACCGTGTGTTAAACCTACAGTGTGTTCAACCCACCGTGTGTTCAACCCACCGTGTGTTCAACCCACCGGGTGTTAAACCTACCGTGTGTTCATCCCACCGTGTGTTCAACCCACCGTGTGTTAAACCCACCGTGTGTTTAACCCACTGTGTGTTAAACACACCGTGTGTTAAACCTACCGTGTGTTCAACCCACCGTGTGTTAAACCCACCGTGTGTTAAACCCACCGTGTGTTCAACCCACCGTGTGTTCAACCCACCGTGTGTTCAACCCACCGTGTGTTCAACCCACCGTGTGTTAAACCCACCGTGTGTTAAATCCACCGTGTGTTCAACCCACCGTGTGTTCATCCCACCGTGTGTTTAATCCCACCGTGTGTTCAACCCACCGTGTGTTCAACCCACCGTGTGTTCAACCCACCGTGTGTTCAACCCACCGTGTGTTCAACCCACCGTGTGTTAAACCCACCGTGTGTTAAACCCACCGTGTGTTTAACCCACCGTGTGTTAAACCCACCGTGTGTTTAACCCACCGTGTGTTAAACACACCGTGTGTTAAACCTACCGTGTGTTAAACCCACCGTGTGTTCAACCCACCGTGTGTTAAACCCACCGTGAGTTAAACCCACCGTGTGTTTAACCCACCGTGTGTTAAACACACCGTGTGTTAAACCTACCGTGTGTTAAACCCACCGTGTGTTAAACCCACCATGTGTTAAACCCACCGTGTGTTCAACCCACCGTGTGTTCAACCCACCGTGTGTTAAACCCACCGTGTGTTAAACCTACCGTGTGTTAAACCCACCGTGTGTTCAACCCACCGTGTGTTAAACCCACCGTGTGTTCAACCCACCGTGTGTTCTACCCACCGTGTGTTAAACCCACCGTGTGTTCAACCAACCCTGTGTTATACCCACCGTGTGTTAAACCCACCGTGTGTTCAACCTACCGTGTGTTCAACCTACCGTGTGTTCAACCCACTGTGTGTTCAATCCACCGTGTGTTCAACCTACCGTGTGTTAAACCACCGTGTGTTCAACCCACAGTGTGTTAAACCCACCGTGTGTTAAACCTACCGTGTGTTC
>CANXME010001159.1:0-49332 GCA_948144175.1 Closterium sp. NIES-65
CCCCCCCCCCCCCCCCCCCCCCCCCCCCCCCCCCCCCCCCCCCCCCCCCCCCCCCCCCCCCCCCCCCCCCCCCCCCCCCCCCCCCCCCCCCCCCCCCCCCCCCAACCCCCCCCCCCCCCCCCCCCCCCCCCCCCCCCCCCCCCCCCCCCCCCCCCCCCCCCCCCCCCCCACCCCCCCCCCCCCCCCCCCCCCCCCCCCCCCCCCCCCCCCCCCCCCCCCCCCCCCCCCCCCCCCCCCCCCCCCCCCGCCCCCCCCCCCCCCCCCCCCCCCCCCCCCCCCCCCCCCCCCCCCCCCCCCCCCCCCCCCCCCCCCCCGTGCTGAGAGTACCACTCACGGACCTCCTGGGGCGATGGAGTGTGATACTGGCCCTGGCCACCGCCAGCGCCTCAACGACCACCACCGCCACCGCCACCTCCTCGAACCACCCCAACCCCTGCCGCCGCCGCGTCCACCGCCACCCCCACCACCGCCTCCGCCCCCTGCACCTCCCCCGCCGCTGCCGCCACCCACCACCGCTGCCACTAGCCCCTCAAGTCGCGCCACTACCCCCACCGCCGCCACCGCCCCCACCACCGCCTCCCCCGCTGTCACCGCCACCGCCCTTGCCCCCTTTGCCCTTGCCGCTGCGGCGCCCGCTCGAAGCAGACGCAGTCCCGACCTTCTCAGCACCAAGGAGGTCGAGAGCAGCAGCAGAGGCGACAGAGGGAAGAAGGGGGGAAGGAGAACACCCCTCAAAGAACGGGGTAAGGGGGTCGCCACGAGAGGCACCTACAGCGACTATGCTAGCCTCAGCTGCAAGGAGTTCCTTCTCGAGGAGGGCAATGGTGAGCTCAGTGGGGCAGCGAGCTAGGAAGTGGTCCCTAACTGAGCGCAGAGTGTCAGGGAGGCGGGTGACTAGGTGGTAGAGAGTGAGCCAGAGTGGGGGTGGGTTCTTGGCAAGGAATTCATCAGGCATGGCGGCGCGGAGGAAGCGAGCCTCACTAGTGCGGAGGTGCGTAATGAGGTCAGCAACTGTGTGGAAAGAGGCTAAGTCGGGGAACAGGTAGGGAAGAGAGAGACGGCCTAGTGCGGCAGAGGCCGGTGAGGAGTAGCGGGCAACGACAGCAGTGTACAGTGCCTGTGCAGTCTTGTGCTGCCCAAAGTGCTCGCGCTCATCTATCGGCAGGGAGTTGCGAATACCGAAGCGAGCGTGGGCGTCACGAGTCTGCCACTGTGAGCGGGGCAGTGCTGTCAGCAGTAGCAGCAGGAGCAGGAGCATGGCCTGGGGCGTGATCGTACAGTGAGATGTCCTCCTTGGCAGTGAGCTGTAGGAAGAGGTGTAGGTCATCTAGCCTGGTTTCGAACTTCACTGGGCGGCCCTCAGCATCGAAAGCTAGCACAGGAGGGCTAGCCATAGCAGTAGTAGGAGTAATAGCAGTAGGGGCACCCCAAAAACAGTAGGCAGTGCGACTCAGGTAGGGCGGCTTGGTCCAGTACGGGCGGCGCGGCTCGGTTTGGGCTGGGCGGCTCGGTTCGGGCGGCTCGGTTCGGGCGGCTCGGTTCGGGCTGGGCGGCTCGGTTCGGGCTGCTCGGGTCGGGCGGCTCGTTCTGGGGGGGGGGGCGTTCGGGACCTCTAGGGGCGAGCGCGGGGCCGTAAGGGGCCGCTAAGGGCGAGCGCGGGGCCGATCGGGGCCTCTAGGGGCGAGCGCGGGGCCGTAAGGGGCTGCTAAGGGCGAGGGCGGGGCCGTTCGGGGCCTCTAGGGGCGAGCGCGGGGCCGTAAGGGGCCGCTAAGGGCGAGCGCCGGGGCCGACGGGGGCCTCTAGGGAGGTGAGCGCGGGGCCGACGGGGCCGTTAGGGGCGATCGCGGGGCCGACAGGGTCGCTAAGGGGCGAGCGCGGGGCCGTAAGGGGCGAGCGCGTGGGCCGACGGGGCCTTAAGGGGCGGCGCGCGAGTCGCTAAGGGGCGGGTCGCGGGTCACGGGGCCTTAGGGGGCCGTGAAAAACGAGGCGCCCTAGGGCGCAGGTAGGTAGGTAGGTAGTGGTGGGCCCTAAAAAAACGGTCCTAGCGAAGGACCTGCTCTATACCATGTTGAAATGAACGAACAGGAATGGTTGAACTAACAGTGAAATCAGTACAAGTACCTAACCCTAGAATTGTGTACCCCCTATAGGCTAACCCACTGTAGCCTAAACAAGCACAACATATATAATGTTTGACAGTCTTGAAAGAGGAGCTTTACATGAGGCAGCCACTTGGTTTTGATGATGGGTCCGGCAGAGTTTGCTGACTCAGGAAATCAATCTATGGGCTAAAGCAAGCTCCAAGGCAGTGGTACCTCAAGTTTGATGAGGCGCTGATGGATTTTGGGTTTGAGAGGTCGGAGTGTGACCCCACCTTGTACCACTTGGTGAGGGGTGAGGGCAGGTTGTCCCTCTACCTCTATGTGGATGACATTCTGCTCATGTCTTCGAGCATGGTCTTGCTGGATGAGGTGAAGGGTCTCTTGTCCTCCTGTTTCCGCATGAAGGACTTGGGGGAGGCTAAACACTATTTGGGGGTGCAGATAGAGCGTGATGAGAGTGGCATTTCGATTCATCAAGAGAGGTACATTCTCAACATGCTTGAGTCCTTTGGCCTTTTTTAGGCTAACCCCGTGCGTACTCATCTCCCTACAGGGTTCGACGTGCATGCACATGCCGAGGAGCCCTTTCTGAGGATGAGCTGGTCCAGCTCTATCAAAGCATTATGGGGTCGCTTATGTATGCAAGCACTACCACACAGCCCCAGATTTCTTATGCAGTGTCACAGCTATCCAAGGTGGTGTCTTGTCCCAAGGAATTTCACCTGCAGGCTGCTAAGAGAGTGCTAAGGTACCTGAAAGGTTGTGTCAAATCAGGTATCTTCTACCCCGCACACAACAAGCCTCAGGTTGAGTTCGTGGGCTTTAGTGATGCTGATTATGCTCGAGATTCAGCTGATGAGTTGGTGGTGGAGCCATATCTTGGCAGAGCAAGAGGCAGCCGGTGGTTGCATTATCCACCACTGAGAGTGAGTACATCAGCCTGTGTCAGTGCATTCAGGAGGGTGTGTGGCTGAAGCGTTTGTTTGGGGAGTTTGGGCATGAGTTTGCTGGTGGTGTGCTTGTGTTTGTGGACAACTAGTTTGCCATTGCCCTTGCACAGAATGCATGCTTGCATGGCCGCACAAAGCACATGCAGGTTCGGTGGCATTTCATCAGGGAGATGGTGGCAAGCGGCGAGGTGATCCTCTGGTGGTGCCCAACCAACCGTCAAGCAGTAGACATACTCACCAAACCCCTTCCCTTTGAGCGGCACGGTGTGTGCATGTCCCTGATGGGGATGCAGCCCCATGATGACATGGTGCGTGAGGAGGATGTGGGAGGGCTGGTGCTTCTATGCCTTGACGACATCATGCTGTGGATGGCGCCCCTCCCTGGGCAAGGGGGAGTGGAGTGAAGGATTTTGCCCAGTGGTGTTCAGCCACATCCAGCACGAGCAAGGGGGAGTGTTGATTGTGTAGGTGGTTGTGGTATTTTGCTCTAGCTAGTTGTGGGCTAAGGGTTTGGGCAAAATGTGCTTGTTAGACTTGTTGCGGGCTGGAATTGATCTCGCACCCAACAAGCACCAACAAACCTTTGCTATTCACAGCAACACCTTTGGTGTTGCTAGTTTAGCACTTTGGGTTGTTGGGGATTGTTGTAGGGCGAGGGTTGGGTTGGTAGGGTTTGAACAACTCGTCACTTTGCAGATTTGAAATCTTGCTAAAGCTACTTTCTTGATCTAATCCATGGCTGCCAAGTAATTTCGCTAGGATACCCCGTCGCACTTAAATCGCGATAGCGATCGGCCTGGATCTTGGTTGAAGACGTGCGATACCATTCTGGAAAGTAGAAATTAAGCCGTTCTAACGCGTACCTGCTCATAGTTTAAGGTTACGTGAGCTGCACGCAATATTCCGTCGAAGTCGGCGGACTTAATCTCTTGTACGCTCTCCAGATTCACTCTCTTTCCATCAAGAGAGGCGAGTGACGAGGAGGTACAGGGTGAAATACTTGTCAGAACTATATAGCTTATACTATTGTGTAGGCTATAGTGGGGTATCCCATAGGGGGTACAACCCAATTAGGGTTTCCTATTTGTACTCACTTCTTTCATAGTCATTCCATTCTCGTTCTCTCTTTCACATGGAATCAGAGCAGGTCCCCTACTAGGGACTGTTTCTTGGGCCCACCGAAGCGCGCCCCGAGGCGCGCGTCCTTTTTTTTAGCGACCCGTCGTGTCGCCCTCCCTAGCGGCCTGTCGAGCCGCCCTACCTTGCGGCCCCGCCGCCCTATCGCGCGGCCTCGCCGCCCTAAGTCGCGGCCTGCCCGCCGCCCTACTTCGACGGCCCCGCCGCCCTACGTCGTGGCCCGCCGCCCTACTTCGACGGCCCGCCCGCCGCCCTACGTCGCGGCCCCGCCGCCCTACGTCCCGGCCCGCCCGCCGCCCTACTTCGACGGCCCGCCCGCCGCCCTACGTCGCGGCCCCGCCGCCCTACGTCCCGGCCCGCCCGCCGCCCTACTTCGAAGGCCCGCCCGCCGCCCTACGTCGCGGCCCTGCCGCCCTCAGCTACGCGGCCCCGCCGCCTTCTGCTACGCGGCCCTGCCGCCCTCTGCTACGCGGCCCCGCCGCCCCTCGATCGCGGCCCCGCCGCCCTCTCCTACGCGGCACCGCCGCCCTCTGCTCCGCGGCCCCGCCGAGCCGCCCAGCAGCAGCCGAGCCGCCGCCGAGCCGCCGCCGCCTGAGCCGCCGCCCGGGCCGCCGCCGAGCCGCCGCCGCCTGCGCCGCCGAGCCGGAGCCGCCCGAGCCGCCGCCCAGCCGCCCAGCAGCAGCCGAGCCGCCGCCGAGCCGCCGCCGCCCGAGCCGCCGCTGAGCTGCGACCGAGCCGCCGCCCGAGCCGCCCGAACCGCCCGAGCCGCCCGAGCCGCCCGAGCCGCCCGAGCCGCCGTGCTGCTGTTCCTGAGCTGTGTTCTTCTGCTGCTGACCTACCCGACTCTCCCAGCCCGGTGAGACTTCCAGCTGCTGCCATGGCCACCCCCAATGTTCTTACTTTTGACGCTGAGGGGAGGGCCATTGACTTTGCCGTCTGGATTGAAGACCTGCAGCTGTACTTACTGTGTGATGCGATAGATGAGGTCTCTCTTTTTGACTTTGTCTCTGGCGCTGTTCCTGCCCCACCTGCTGATGCTGACTCTGCCGTTCGCTCCAAGTGGGCGACCCGCGATGCTGCTGCACGTCTTGCTGTGCGTCGCCACCTCCCTTCCTCTGAGCGTGCCCACTTTAGTCAGTGCAAGTCCGCTCAGGCCTTGTACGACGCTGTAGTTGCACGCTACTCCTCCCCTTCCTCCGCTACCCTTAGCCGCCTCATGCTACCGTTTCTCTTCCCTGACCTCGCTTCCTTTCCCACTGTCGCTGACCTCGTTACCCACCTCCGTGCTAGTGACACCCGCTACCGCGCTGCCCTTCCTGCTGAGTTCCGCGCTGCGAACCCTCCTCCCATGTACATCACCCTCTACTTTCTCGTCACCCGTCTCCCTGAGTCCCTTCGTGTCGTTAGGGACCAGTTTCTCTCTGTCTGTCCCACCACTCTCACTGTCGACCTCCTTGAGGAGTCCCTGCTAGCGGCTGAGAAGAGTATTGTTGCTGTAGGGGCCTCTCGGGGTGACCCTCGCACCCCCATCTTTGAGGGGTGTGGTCCTTCCCCCCTGCTGCCCTCTGTCGCCTCTGCCGCTGCGGCCGACCTCACTGGTTTTGAGTCGGTCGGCGCGGCGTCTGCCCCCAGCGGCAGACGCCGCTCTGGCAAGAGCAAGGGGGGCAGGGGAGCGGGTGGAGCTCGAGGGGGCGGTGGAGGAGGCGGTGGGGGTGGCGGGGGGAGTGGGGGTGGCGGTGGGGGTGGTGGCGGGAGTGGAGGTACTGGTGGCGGCGGTGGAGGCGGAGGTGGCGGCGGAGGTGGTAGCGGAGGAGGCGGTGGGAGCGGTGGGAGCGACGGTCCTGGTGGGGGAGGTGGCGGTGGAGACGGAGGTGGCGGTGGAGGCGGGGGTGGCGGTGGAGGCGGGGGTCGGAGTGGCTCGTCCCAGCGGAGCAGCTCTGGGGGTGGTCAGCGCCAGCAGCAGCAGCAGCAACAGCAGCAGCCGCAGCAGCAGCCACAGCAGCAGCAGCACTCTCGCACCGTCCCCGGCCCTCAGCAGCTCCGTGAGTGGTACTTGCAGCGTCAGCGTGGTGGTGCGCTTGGTCCCTGCCCCTACGTTCTTCGCACAGGTGACCGTGCAGGGGAGAGGTGTGGAGGCGCCCA
Organism: Closterium sp. NIES-65; assembly: GCA_948144175.1. Classification (NCBI taxonomy): domain Eukaryota; kingdom Viridiplantae; phylum Streptophyta; class Zygnematophyceae; order Desmidiales; family Closteriaceae; genus Closterium; species Closterium sp. NIES-65. The sequence goes on from CANXME010001159.1 coordinate 6,332, forward strand.
CACAGCCCGCCGCTGCTTTGGCCGCCTGACCGACGCCTGGCGTCAGCAGTTTCCGGAGGCCGCTGAGATCCCCCGCTGGGGAGAGCTGTCTAGGGCTGGTGTAGCTATTTATGATCTTGATTTTGATGCTATTCTCTCTGCTATGTATGCTGTGACTGGTAGTGATGAGGATGACTGTTACCGGTGTTTCCCGCCCGACCCGGGCATTGGTACTGCCGCGTCAGGTACTAGTGAGGCTGCTGCTCTAGGTGCCAGTGCGTCTGTGCTCTCAGGTGCTGGTGAGTCTGCCCTCTCAGGTACTGTGTCGGCTTCGGCCTCTCACACCTTCACCCTTGACTCTGGAGCGTCTCGCTCCTTCTTTAGGGACCGCACCACTCTCACGCCGCTGAGTCGGCCGGTTGCGGTGTCCCTGGCTGACCCCTCTGGGGGGCCTGTCCTGTCTCGCTTCTCCACTGTCCTCCCGTGTCCGGCGGCCCCCTCTGGCACCCTGACTGGTCTCTACCTCCCCTCGTTCTCGACGAACTTGGTGAGTGGTGCTGACCTCCAGGATGCGGGTGTCCACCAGTTCACCCCTGCTCGTCAGCGGGTGACCCACTGCACGGAGGCGGATACAGGTCGCCACCTGGCTACGTTTACACGTCGGCCAGGGTCGAGCCTGTACACACTGACCACTGCTTCTCCTCCAGGTGCTGAGTCTGGTAGGGTCCCTTCGTTTGGTCAGGTGTTTGCTGCAGCGTCCAGGTCTGGTCCTGAGTCTGCCCCTTGCTCGTGTCGTCGTCTGTCTCACGAGACCCTCCTCTGGCACCACCGCCTTGGCCACCCCTCTCTGCTTCGGCTCAGAGGCATGGCCTCGCGAGTCCTTGTGTCTGGTCTTCCCCGGTCTCTCCCTCCCCTTCCTCCGGGCCCTGGCCCTACCTGTGTCCCCTGTGTCGAGGGGCGCCAGCGTGCTGCCCCTCACTCCTCCCAGTTTCCTCCGACAGAGGCCCCGTTGCAGACGCTTCACATGGACGTGTGGGGCCCAGCCCGCGTCCGTGGACAGGGTCAGGAGCGCTACTTCCTGCTGGTGGTTGACGACTACTCGCGTTACACCACAGTCTTCCCCTTGCGCAGCAAGGGTGAGGTCACTGCGGTGTTGATCGACTGGATCCGCGCAGCTCGTCTCCAGCTTCGGAGGAGCTTTGGCTCTGACTTCCCTGTTTTGCGTCTGCACTCGGACAGAGGCGGAGAGTTCTCCTCTGGCCTCCTGAGTGCCTACTGTCGTGCACGAGGCATCCGTCAGACCTTCACGCTTCCGGACTCACCACAGCAGAATGGGATTGCTGAGCGCCGCATTGGCATGGTCATGGACGTCGCTCGTACGTCCATGATGCATGCGGCTGCTCCCCATTTTCTGTGGCCGTTTGCGGTCAGGTACGCTGCGCACCAGATCAACCTCCACCCCAGGGTCTCTCGACCGGAGACCTCCCCAGCCCTGCTGTGGACGGGGAAGGTTGGCGATGCGTCGGCGTTCCGGGTCTGGGGATCTCGGGCGTTTGTTCGCGACCTGTCTGCGGACAAGCTGTCCCCTCGTGCTTCTCCCTGCGTCTTCCTGGGGTTCCCCCCCGACGCCCCTGGGTGGCAGTTTTACCACCCCACCTCTCGACGTGTTCTGTCCTCCCAGGACGTCACGTTCGACGAGTCGGTACCCTACTACCGCCTCTTCCCCTACCGCACTCCGTCCCTCCCCCCACCCCCGCTCTTCCTGGTACCAGGTCCCCCCCCGGTAGTCCCCCTCCCCCCTCAGGGTCCTGCCCCTTCAGGTGTGTCCCAGGTAGACGCGGTCGAGCCTTTCGAGGTCACTGGTGACTCTGGTGCTGCTGCGGGAGCTGAGCCTGGGGGTGCGGAGTCTGGGGGTGCTGAGCCTGGGGGTGCTGAGCCTGGGGGTGCTGAGCCTGGGGGTGCTGAGCCTGGGGGTGCTGAGCCTGGGGGTGCTGAGCCTGGGGGTGCTGAGCCTGGAGGTGCCGAGCCTGGGGGTGCTGTGCCTGGGGTTGCTGAGCCTGGGGGTGCTGTGCCTGGGGGTGCTTCGTCTCGCCGGGAGCCACTCTCCCCGCAGGAGCTGCGTGAGTGGTTTGCCAGGCGCTGGAGGTGTGCTGCTGGTGCTGGTGGTTCTTCGGCTGCAGAGGGTACTGCTGCCTTGCGTCCCGCCGGTGCTCGTACTGTGGGTGCTGGAGCTGCTGGGTCTGAGAGTTCTCCTGGAGCGGGTGCTACTGAGGGTGTTGGCGCTGAGCCTGCCGTTGGCGGTCCGACTGACAGTGCTCCTGGTGCTGCTGCTGGAGGTTCTGGAGCTTCTGGTGGTGCTGCTGGAGGTGCTGCTGGAGTGGGTACTCCTGCCGGGCCTGCTGGTACTGTTCCTGCTGTTTCTGGTGTCGCCGCGCGGCCCCGACCTTACTTCGTTCCGCTCCTGCAGCAGGTTCTTGGTCTTCCGCCTCCTCCTCCTCCTCCCTTAGAGGGTCCGCAGCCTGTCCGGTCACAGCCACAGCTACAGCCTGCCTCCCCTTTGCCTGCTCCGTCTCCCTACACTGGTCCGACTGGAGGTCTTACTGAGCGTCGTGAGCCTGCGTCTCGTCCTGTGTCGCCTGTTCGTACTGAGCGCGCTAGTGGTCGCGGGTCGCGTCAGCGTCCTCCTCCTGTTCCTGGCACGCACCGGATGTCACTGCGTCCGTCCACTGCTCCTCTGCGTGCCCCTTTGCCTTCTCCTCCTGCTTCCTCTCTTCCTGCTCTTGCCGACCCGGAGTCGGGACTCTCTTCGTGCTGCCAGTCCTACTGTCACGCTTCTCCTTTCTACAGCTGTCACTGACCCTTCCTTCGAGTCGTCTGCTGCGTCTGCCCTTGTCACTGAGCTTGTCGACTTTGCTGCGCGCTGTCGTCTAGACTACGCTGCCCGTCTTGTCACTGAGTCTGAGTCCGCCTGTCCTCCGTCCGTCGGGGGTGAGTGTGCCCTTGGCACGGACGTCCTTGAGGACAGGCAGGAGGAGTTCCAGTGTCTAGCCGCCGCTTCACCTCGTCTCGCGTCTGTACTGCTAGCCCCTGAGGGAGACCCGGATGCACCAGACATCCCGACTCCGCGCTCTTACGCGGAGGCGATAGAGGGTCCCTACTCCTCTCAGTGGCAGGCAGCTATGGATGCAGAGATGGCTTCCTGGAAGTCCACAGGCACCTACGTTGACGCTGTTCCCCCCCCTGGGGCGAACATCGTCAGTGGCATGTGGATTTTCAGGGTGAAGCGGCCGCCGGGTTCTCCGCCTGTCTTCAAGGCGCGTTACGTGGCTCGTGGCTTCAGTCAGCGGCAGGGAGTTGACTACTTTCAGACCTTCTCCCCCACCCCGAAGATGACCACTCTTCGGGTCCTGCTGCACGTTGCTGCTCACCGTGACTACGAGCTGCACTCTCTCGACTTCAGCACAGCTTTCTTGCAGGGCAGCCTGCACGAGGAGATCTGGCTGCGTCGCCCACCTGGCTTCACTGGGTCTTTCCCTCCTGGTACCCAGTGGAGTCTCCGGCGTCCAGTCTACGGTCTCCGCCAGGCGCCACGTGAGTGGCACGACACACTGAGGACTACGCTCGCGGCACTTGGGTTTGCTCCTTCTACTGCCGAACCGTCGCTGTTTCTGCGCACCGACACCTCTCTGCCGCCGTTCTACATCCTCGTGTACGTCGACGACTTGGTCTTTGCCACAGCTGACACTGCTGGACTCGCCTACGTGAAGTCCGAGCTGCAGAAGAGACACACGTGCACTGACCTGGGTGAACTGCGCAGCTATCTTGGCTTGCAGATCACCCGGGACAGAGCACGCCGCACCATTACCCTGACTCAGTCACACATGGTGCAGCAGGTCCTTCAGCGCTTCGGCTTCACGTACTCCTCGCCTCAGGCCACTCCTCTGCCTACTCGCCACTCGCTCTCAGCTCTGCCTTCGGATGAGTCCGTAGATTCGAGTGGCCCGTATGCAGAGCTTGTTGGCTGCCTCATGTACCTGATGACCTGCACACGACCTGACCTTGCATACCCTCTTAGCATTCTCGCACGCTATGTTGCTCCTGGGAGACACCGACCAGAGCACATGGCTGCAGCGAAGAGGGTGTTGCGCTACTTGTGCAGTACGTCGGGCATGGGGCTAGTGCTTGGAGGGCGCAGTCCAGTGGTCCTCACTGGGCACGCGGACGCTTCTTGGGCTGACGACCAGGCTACGCAGCGGTCGTCACAGGGTTACACCTTCAGCCTTGGTTCCGGCTCTGTTTCGTGGCGGGCTACCCGCTCGTCTTCTGTTCTCGGCTCCAGTTGTGAGGCTGAGATCTACGCCGGGGCTATGGCTGCACAGGAGTTACGCTGGCTCACCTACCTGTTGACCGACCTTGGAGAGCAGCCTCGTTCTCCTCCAGTCCTGTACGTAGACAACAAGGCCATGCTGGCCTTGTGTCGAGAGCAGAGACTGGAGCACAGAACGAAGCACATTGCTCTCCGCTACTTTCTTGCTCGTGAGCTACAGCAGCGTGGACAGTTGCGACTTGCGTACGTGGCCTCTGAGGCCAACACTGCTGATGTCTTCACCAAGGCACTTGCGCCTTGTGATCATCAGCGTTGTTGCACGCAGTTGGGTCTTGTGCCTGTCTTGCCTCACTTGCTCTCCTCTTGACCTTGCTTGTACCTTCGCCTATATATACTCTTGCTCTTGCTTACTTGACTCTTGTATATCTCTATATATGATCTTGCATGTGAACTGGCCATGTGGCCTTGAACTTGTGCTCGGAATGTGTGGTGACTTTGTGATCCACCCTGAGCTTTGCTTTGCTTTGCTTGACTGGTCTTGTGACCCCTTGTTCTCCCCCACTTTGCCTATGGGGGTGTGTCAGAACTATATAGCTTATACTATTGTGTAGGCTATAGTGGGGTATCCCATAGGGGGTACAACCCAATTAGGGTTTCCTATTTGTACTCACTTCTTTCATAGTCATTCCATTCTCGTTCTCTCTTTCACAATACTGCGGGGGGGGGGGGGGGGGGGGGGGTTCTTAGCAAGAAACTCCGGCTTGAGAGCGGAGCGGAAGCGAGCCTCACTAGTGTGGAGGTGGGTAAAGAGGTCAGCGATAGTGATGAAGGCGGCTTGGTCCGGATGCAGGTACGGCAACATGAGACGGCCTACGGCAGCAGTGACCGGGGAGGAGTAGTGAGCGACGACAGCGTCATAGAGGGCCTGGGCTGTTTTTTGCTGGCTAAAATGCGCTCATTCAGCGACAGAAAGGTGGTTGCGAACCGCAAGGCGGGCAGTGGCATCGCGAATCATCCACTGAGTATCAGCAGCTTTCTCTGTGGCAGGTGGGGTAGGGAGGGTTCCGTTGGTATGCGCTAACAGGGGAACTCCATCCTTGGCCTCGCTCTGCAAGAACAGCCGGAGGTCATCGAGCCATATGTCAAAGTCGATCGCGCGGCCCTCAGCGTCAAAACTAAGAACGGAGACAGTAGTCATAGTAGCAGTAGCTGAGAGGAGCAGCTGCAGCAAGTAGCAGCAGCAGCAAGGAGGAGCAGCTGCAGTAAGTAGCAGCAGCAGCAAGTAGCAACAGCAGCAGCAAGGAGGCGCAACTGCAGCAAGTAGCAGCAGTAGCAGCAAGGAGGAGCAGCTGCAGCAAGTAGCAGCAGCAGCAGCACCCAGGAGAAGGCGCACAGCAGCAGCAGCTCAGGCGCAGTAGCAGCTCGGGCGCAGCAGCAACTCTGGTGTAGAAGTGCGCTAGCAGTCTGCGGGCAGGGCGAGCAGCGCGCGGACAACAAATGCAACGCGCGAGCAGCAGGGGCAGCGCGCAAGTAGCGGGCGCAGCGTGCGAGCTGCAGTACAGGGCGTCGCGTAGGCTGGGGTGGGCTGTACAGGCCGTGCGCGGGCCTGGCGTGGGCTGTACATGTTTCGCGCGGGCCTGGCATGGGCTGCAGAGGCTGCGCAAGGGCCTAGCGCGGATTGTACGTGTTAAGAATACTAGGCAAGAATGAGTAGATTAGGTCAAGATGGGGGTACAAGGCTAGAATGTCGAGAGAAATTCTGTACCCCTAAAGCTAGCCCCAATACAGCCTTACTAACAATAAACATATAGTTTGACACACCCCCATAGGCGAAATGGGGGATAGCCAGAGCAAAGAAAATGGTCACAAGACCAGTCAAGAGAAGAAACAAAGCACAGCTCAAGGTGGATCACAAAGTCACCACACAAACTGAGCACAAGAGGCCACAAGGCCAGTTCACATGCAGAGCACAAGCAATACAGTGATCACAACCTAGCTGGTGTAAGCATACAGGAATATATATAGATCACAGTACAGGCAAAGCCTACAGCAAGTTAGGAAACATAGGCACAAGGCCCAACAAGGTACAAAAGCGCTGATGATCACCAGGCGGAAGTGCCTTGATGCATATATCAACTGTGTTGGCTCGAGTGGCCACGTAAGCAAGAGGAAGCTGACCACGCTGCTGCAACTCTCGAGCCAGGAAATAACGCAGAGCGATGTGCTTCGTTATGTGCTCCAATCTGTGCTCCTGACACAAGGCAATGGCGGCCTTGTTGTCGACGTACAGCACTGGAGGAGAACGAGGCCGCTCTCCCAGGTCGGTCAGCAGGTAGGTGAGCCAGCGTAACTCCTGTGCAGCCATGGCTGTGGCGTAGATCTCAGCCTCACAATTGGAGCCGAGAACGGAAGACGAGCGTGTAGAACGCCAAGAAAGAGAGCAAGAGCCAAGGCTGAAGGTGTAACCATGTGACGACCGCTGCGTAGCCTGGTCGTCAACCCAAGAAGCGTACGAAGTGACCAGTGAGGACAACGTCGCCCCGCCCTCCAAGCACGAGCCCCATGCCTGATGTACTGCACAAGTAGCGCAGTACCCTCTTCGCAGCATCCATGTGCACCTTTCAGTGTCGACCAGGAGCCACGTAGCGAGCCAGAAGGCCAAGCGTGTACGCAAGGTCAGGTCGAGTGCAGGTCATCAGGTACATGAGGCAGCCAACTAACTCTGGGTAAGGACCACTCGGCTCTACGGACTCGTCCGAAGGTGAAGCTGAGAGCGAGTGACCTGTAGCCAGACGAGTGGCCTGGGCCAAGGATCAGGTGAAGCCGAAGCGCTGAAGGACCTGCTGCACCATGTGTGACTGAGTCAGTGTGATGGTGCGGTGTGCTCTGTCCCGGGTGATCTGCAAGCCAAGGTAGCTGCGTAGCTCACCCAGGTCAGTGCACGTGTGTCTCTTCTGCAGCTCCGACTTCACCAGGGCGAGAGCCTTATTGTCAGCAGTGGCAAAGACCAAGTCGTCGACGTACACGAGGATGTAGAACGGCGGCAAAGAAGTGTCCGTGCGCAGAAACAGTGGCCGGTCAAAAGTCGACGGAGCAAACCCAAGAGCCGCAATTGTCGTTCTCAGTGTGTCGTGCCACTCACGCGGCGCCTCACGGAGATCGTAGAGTGGCCGCCGGAGGCTCCACTGGGTACCAGGGGGGAACGACCCAATGAAGCCAAGAGGGCGGCGCAGCCAAATCTCCTCGTGCAGGCTGCCCTGTAAGAAAGAAGTGCTGAAGTCAAGAGAGTGAAGCTCGTAGTCACGCTGAGCAGCAACGTGCAGCAGCACCCGAAGAGTGGTCATCTTTGGGGTGGGGGAGAAGGTCAGGAAGAAGTCAACTCCCTCTCCCTGACTGAAACCTCGAGCAACGTAACGAGCCTTGAAGACAGGCGGAGAACCTGGCGGCCGCTTCACCCTGAAAATCCACATGCCACTGACGATGTTCGCCCCAGGAGGGGGAACCTCGTCGACATAGGTGCCTGTGGACTTCCAGGATGCCATCTCTGCGTCCATGGCTGTCTGCCACTGAGAGGAGTACTCACCCGCGATCGCCTCAGCGTAAGAGCGCGGGGTCGGGATGTCTCGAGCATCCGGGTCTCCCTCAGGGGCAAGCAGCATGGACACGAGATGAGGCGCAGCGGCTGCAAGACACTCAAGGTCCTCTTGCGTGTCCTCAAGGACGTCCGTGCCGAGAGCACACTCACCCCCGACGGACGGAGGACAGACAGACTCAGGCTCAGCAACAAGACTAGCGGCGTAGTCTAGACGACAGGCAGCAGCAAAGTCGACAAGCTCAGCTATTAGGGTAGACGCAGCAATGGACTCAAATGACGGGTCAGTGACAACAGTGGCTAATAGACGTGTGACCGTAGGGTGCTCAGTACGAAACTGGTCAGACTCAAGGTCAGCAGCAACAGGCAGAGAGGACTCAGGAGGGGACGGCAGAGGAACACAAGGGGAAGAAGGAGAAAGATGACGGACTACAAGGTGGGTGCCTGGAACAGCCCGCTGACGCTGACGAGGAACACGACGACAAGAACAGACAGGCAAGGCAGGACGCGACGCAGGCTCACGACGCTCAGCAAGACCTTGTGACTGCTCAGTGTAAGGAGAAGGAGCAGGCAGGGGTGAGCCAAGCTGTAACGGAAGACCAGTAGACGACGGGAGGCTAAGAACCTGGCGAAGCACGGAGGCAGGCGGTGGTAGAGACGACGGAGAAGGCGGAGCAAAGAACAGGCGTGGCTGCGCAGCGCCACCAGCACCAGCGGCTCCAACACCCTCAGCAGCTCCAGCACCCCTAGCAGCTCCAGTACCTCCAGCAGCTCCAGCACCCTCAGCAGCTCTAGCACCCTCAATAGCTCCAGCACCCTCACCAGCTCCAGTACCCTTAGCAGCTCCAGCACCCTCAGCAGAAGCACCCCCAGAACCAGCACTTCCAATCCCAGGGTCACCAGCCTCAATGTCTCCGGCAGCAGCACCCCCAGACCCAGGGTCTCCACCAGGATTACCCTCAGGCTCAGCAGCACCGACAGCCCCAGCAGCTCCAGTACCTCCAGTACGAGCACCTCCGAGACCAGCACCACTCCCAGCTTCAGTAACGGCAGTAGAAGTACCTCCAGCAGCAGAGCCCCGAGCTCCAGAAGCGCGACCCTGACGGCGACCGTACCAGTCGTGCAGCTGCTGTGAGGTGAGAGGTACACGCGCACGAAGACGGGTACTCCAAGGAGACCGCAGAGCAGCAGTCTTAGCACCCCCAGACTCAGCACCCCCAGGCTCCGCACACGCAGGCTCAGCACCCCCAGACTCCGCAGCCCCAGGCTCCTCACACGCAGGCTCCGCACCCCCAGGCTCAGCACCCCCAGTCTCAGCACCCCTAGGCTCCTCAGGCTTAGGCTCCGCACCCCCAGGCTCAGCACCCCCAGACACAGCACCTCGAGCAGGACCACCCCCAACAGGACCTGAGTCACCAGTGACCTCCACAGGCGCAGGCACGGGAGGGTCTACCTGAGAAACACCTGAAGGAGCAGGACCTGGCGCAAGGAGGGGGTCTACCTGGGGAGGACCTGGAGCAAGAAAGAGCGGCGGGGGGGGGCGAGGGGCAGTGCGGTAGGGAAAGAGACGGTAAAAGGGGACGGACTCGTCAAAGGTGACGTCTTGAGATGCGAAGACACGGCGCGTGGCTGGGTCGTAGAACTACCAGCCAGGCGCATCAGGGACAAAGCCAAGGAAGACGCAGGGAATGGCGCGACGGGAGAGCTTGTCCGGAGTGGTATCGCGAACAAAGGCACGTCCACCCTAGACGCGGAAACGTGACGCATCGCCAACCTCCCCCGTCCAACGCAGTGTGGGCGACGTCTCCGGTACACAGACACGGGGCAAGAGGTTGAGCTGATGTGCGGCGTACCTGACCGCAAACAGCCACAGAAAATGGGGGGCAGCCGCATGGATCATGTATTTACGAGCGACCTCCATGACTAAGCCAATGCGGTGCTTAGCAACCCCATTCTGCTGCGGAGAGGCCGGAAGCGTGAACGTCTGGCGGATGCCGTGCTCCGCACAGTAGGCGGCCAAAAGGTCTGAGGAGAACTCACCACCTCTGTCAGAGTGTAGACGAAGGACAGGAAAGTCTTACTGGAACTGCTCGCGGAGCTGGAGACAAACAGCGCGGATCCAGGGGATCAAAACATTAGAGACGTCCCCCTTGCGCTGCAAGGGGAAGACCGTGGTGTAACGCGTGTAGTCGTCGACGACCAGCAGGAAGTACCGCTCGTGGCCCTGTCCACAGACGCGGGCTGGGCCCCACACGTCCAGGTGGAGAGTCTGCAGTGGAGCCTCTGTGGGAGGGAACGAGGAGGAGTGAGGAGCGGCGCGCTGCCGCCCCTCGACATAAGGAATGCAGGGCGGCGCAGGCGAGGGAGGGAGAGCAGGCAGAGACCTGGGAAGGCCAGAGACCAGGAAGCGAGAGTGCATGCTCCGAAGGCGAGGCAAGGAGGGGTGACCAAGGCGGTGGTGCCACAGGAGAGTGTCGTGCGATAGCCGGCGACACTCACACTGGGTAGCTACCTGAGCAGACGCGTACAGCTGGGGAGACAAAGGGGTGTAGCGCGACGCAGTGGTGAGGGTGTACAGACTGGACCCAGGCACACGTGTGAACGTGGCCAGTTGGCGGTCTGTCCGGGAGCACGTGCAGATTGCCACACGCTGTCCTCCAGGAGTAAAGGTGTCAACCCAGTGATCCTGAAGGACGGCGTTGCTCACCAGGTTCGTAGAGAATGAGGGGAGGTGGAGACCTGACAGCTCACCAGACGGGACCGCCGGACACGGAAGCACAGTGGTGGATCGTGCAAGCACTTGGCCCCCAGAGGGGTCAGCCAGTGAGACAGGGACAGGACGACTAAGGGGAGTGACTGTGGTGCTATCACAAAAGAAACAGCGGGAAGCACTAGAGTCAAGTGTAAAGGTGTGCAAGGCCTGAGCGGACGCAGTACCAGGGAGAGCAGACTCACTAGCACCTAGGGCTGCAGGCGCTATACCTGGGTCTATACCGGGGTCAGGCGGCACACACAAGTAACAGTCACCCTCAGCACTAACAGTCAATGTATACATGGCAGCAAGGATTACCTCATAATCAAGATCAAAGATAGGTACATCACGCCTAAGCAGATCTGCCCAGTTGGGGAATTCAGCAGCATCAGGAAACTTGGCGCGCCAGGCGTCGCTGATCCGAGCGAAGCAGCGGTACTCAGTGTGAAAGCCGTTGCATGGGCGACCCTTACGGGGACCAGTGAGAATGACATAGGGGCAGCGACCAGGACCCCCAGACACCCCACGCCCAGCATACCAGTCATGGAGCTGCTGAGAAGAGGGGATCTGGCGCTGCTGCTGCTGCTAGCCACCACTGGAACTCCCCTTATGGCTGGTCCCACTCCCGCCCCCACCTCCACTGCCACCACCACTGCCTCCTCCCCCACTACCTCCGCTGCCACCTCCACCACTCCCGGTTCCACCACTGCCCCACCCACCTCCTCCACCCCCACGACCACCCCCACCACCGCCACCACCCCCGCCGCCTCCACCACCGCTCCCGCCACCGCCACCGCCACCACCCCTGCCACCCTTGCCGCCCCCGCCACTGCCGCGCTTCCCACTAGGAGCGGAAGCCGCTGCAACCTTCTCAGCACCGAGGAGGTCGACTGCAGCAGCAGCCGAGGCGTAGGAGGGGGCAAGAGGGGAGGGGGAGCACCCCTCAAAGAGGGGAGTGCATGGAGTGCCACGGGCAGCACCTGTAGCGAGGATGTTCTTCTCTGCTGCTAGGAGCTGCAGCTCGAAGTCGGCTAGCGTGATAGTGGTAGGGTCCTTGGCGAGGAAATGGTCCCTGACCGAGCTAAGAGTGTCAGGGAGGCGAGTGACAAGGATGTAGAGGGTAAATTACAGCGGTGGGGTGTTCGTGGCGAAGAACTCGTCGGTAAGAGCGGCACGAAAGCGGGCGTCACTAGCGCGGAGGTCACAGATGAGGTCCTCAGCAGTGGTAAACGAGGACAGGTCGGGGAACATGTAGGGCAGAATGAAGCGTCCTACGGCTGCAGTGGCTGGGGAGGAATAGCGCGCAAATACAGCGTCATACAGCGCCTTAGCAGTCTTGTGCTGACTAAAATGCGTGCGCTCAGTGATTGGCAGGTGGTTACGGATAGCGAGGCGCGCAGCAGCATCGCGAGTCTTCCACTGTGAGCGGTCAAGAACAGGATCAGTGGCAGTAGGGGCAGCGGCAGTGCCTGACGCGTGATCGAACAGAGAAACGCCGTTTTTGGAATCCGTCATAAGAAATAGCTGCAGGTCGTCAAGCCAAGTGGCAAACTCTATCGGGCGACCGTCAGGATCAAACGCGAGAACGTTAAGCGTCGCCATTACAGCAGACCACAGCAGCTATCAGGCTCACAAGCCAGGTTGGCGCAATGGATGCAAGGCGCATGGCAGGCAGGCAGGCAGGCCGGCAGGTGCAAGGCAGGAAGGTGCAAGGCAAGGCAGGCGCAAGGCAGGCAGGCAGGCTGCATGACTCAAGGCAGGCAGGCAGGCCAGTAGGCAGGCAGGCATGCCGCCAGGTGCAAGGCAGGAAGGTGCAAGACAAGGCAGGTGCAAGGCAGGGCAGCAAGTGCGCAGGGCGAGGCGGCAGCGTGCAGGCAAGGCAGAGCGCAGCAGCGACAGGCTGCGTGGGGCTGCAAGCTGCGCGCGGCTGCAGGCTGCTCAGGGCGACGTGCTGCGCACGGCTGCAGGCTGCGCGCAGCGGCGGGCGGCAGGCTGCGCGTGGCAACGGGCTGCGTGCGGCTGCAGGCTATGCGCGGTGTCGGGCGGCAGGCTGCGGGCTGCCCGCGGCTGCAGGCAACGGGCGGCTGAGGCGGGCAGCGCGACGCACTAAGCTGCAACGGGCCGTTCGCGAGGTGCAGCAGTGGGGCACGCTAAAAAAAAGAATTTTAACGGGCGCGCGCGGGCAGCAGGGAAGGCAGGTAAGGCTGTAGGGGCAGACAATGGTGGGCCCGAATCTCAGGTCCTAAGGACCTATTGCTCTAGTTACCATGTTAAGAATACTAGGCAAGAATGAGTAGATTAGGTCAAGATGGGGTACAAGGCTAGAATGTCGAGAGAAATTCTGTACCCCCTAAAGCTAGCCCCAATACAGCCTAACTAACAATAAACATATAGTTTGACAGTACGGGCTGCACGCGGGCTGTGACTAGACAGAAAAAATCGTCTCGCCTAGGGGACGGGACGCGCCTAGGGCAGAAAATTGTCTCGCCTAGGGTGCGTTTCGGGTAGGATAAAAGACGGGACGCGCCTAGGGGCGCGACTCTGGCAGCAGAGCGAAAATTGAACGGTGGGCCCCCTTAAAAATCCGGTCCTAATGACCATAACGCTCTTAATACCATGTTAAACTAAGAGACGAGGAATGGTGTTGGCTAGGTCAAGGGGGGGTACAAGTAGAATGATGAGAGAAAAGTTGTATCCCCTAAGATGCATCCCACTAGAGAAGTAAGAACTATGATATAACTTTGACAGGACAGTAGAGTCTCGACGTGTCGGTATTATGCTCACGTCAGGTCTCATTCCAAATGTTTGATGCGAACTTTGGGTCGCGGTTGCTTATGATCACAGATGGAATGTCATGCAGGAAAATGTCAGAATATGAGCCTTGGGCTGAGGAGCCATGGCTAGAGTAGCTTGAGTGGAGAGATGGCTTTAAGAGAGAAGAGGGGTTTGACCAGGCCCTTAGAAGTCAGACTTTTTTTCTCTGATTTGCATGAAAAACTCTGAAAATTCAGATTTTTTTTAAGTGAACTCTGTTGAAATCAGAGATTTTAGGGTCCCAACTCTGTAATTTTTCAGAAAAATGTTAAGGCTAACTCTGAAATTTCAGAGTTTTCCGGGAGTGTACTCTGATCAAACGCGTTCTTGACTAGTGATTGGACTTCAAGGGTGTTATAATCCCAAATGGGACTTAACCAAGGATCGCACAAGGTTGATCGCAGAATAGTGTTGCAGCAGAAGTAGTGAACTCAAGTCAGAGTGAATGTAAATGACTGAGATTGATAATAGCATGCATACATCGAGTTTATATAAGAATACGAGGGAATACAAAAAGACCTAGACTAGCCATGTACTCTAAGGGGTACATTCCCATATTGCAGCGAGTTCAAACCGTGCGGCGCGGGAACCCGTTTCAAACCTGTTCCCGCTCCTTTCATTTCAAATGTTTCTGCCTGCATCGGTCTTGGTCAGACGGTTGCTGCGACGCTTTGACTCTTCTGACTGTCAAACTTATATGCTATAGTCTGTGTAGGCTGTAGTGGGGTAGACTATATGGGGTAAAACATTTCTAGGTTTCCTACTTGTACCCACCTCTTTCCTAGTTCATTCATTCCTCATTCTTCACATGGTATAGAGCAGGTTCCCTCGTGGGAACGCTTCTCAAGGCCCACCACTGAACTCGATTTTTCCTACCCGAGGCGTGCCCCGTAGGCCGCCCTCACATCGCGCTCCCTTAGCGGCCCCTTTCACGGCCCCTCGCGCCACCCTTAGCGGCCCCGTCGCCGTCCTTTGCGGCCCCGTCGCCGCCCCTCTAGGCCCCTCACGGCCCCTTCGCGGCCCCGTAGCCGCCCCTCTAGGCCCCGTCGCCGCCCCTCTAGGCCCCTCACGGCCCTTTCGCGGCCCCGTCGCCGCCGCTCTAGGCCCCGTCGCCGCCCCTCTAGGCCCCTCGCGGCCCCTTCGCAGCCCCGTCGCCGCCCCTAGCGGCCCCGTCGCCGCCCCTCTAGGCCCCTTACGGCCCCTTCGCGGCCTCGTCGCCGCCCCTCTAGGCCCCTTGCGGACCCTCTGCGGCCCCGTTGCCGCCCCTAGCGGCCCCGTCGCCGCCCCTGGAGGCCAAGTCACCGCCCTTCGCGGCCACCTTGCCGCCCTTCTCGGCCCCGTCGCCGCCCCTAGCGGCCCCGTCGCCGCTCTTCGCAGGCCCGTCGCCGCCCCTAGCGGCCCTGTCGCCGCCCTTTCACGGCCCCGTCGCCGCCTCTGCCGGCCCCGTCGCCGCCCCTTCACGGCCCCTTCACCACCGAGCCGCCCAGCAGCGGAGCCGTCGATCCGCCTAGCACCCGAGCAGCCGAGCCGCCGAGCTGCCCATCACCCGGGCCGCCGAGCTGCCCAACAGCCAAGCCGCCGAGCCGCCGAGCCGCCCAGCAGCCGAGCCGCCGAGCCGCCGTGCCGCCCAGCAGCCGAGCCGCCGAGCAGCTGCCGTCGAGCAGCCACTGCCACTGCCGAGCCGCTGCCACCGCTGTTGCAGCCCTGCTCCTTCTGGCGCGCCCCGGCCCTACCCACCCGGACTGGTGAGAGCCCTCCCTGCTAGACCACTACTAACATGGCTACCACCAGTGTCCTTACCTTTGATGTTGAGGGTCGTGCTGTTGACTTCGAGGTCTAGGTCGATGACCTGCAGCTTTTCCTACAGTGCGATAGGGCAGACGGACTCTCCCTCTTCGATCTCACCTCTGGTGCCTCTCCTGCCCCGCCTACTGATGCTGACAGCACTGTTCGCTCACAGTGGGCCACGCGCGATGCTGCTGCCCGTCTTGCTGTGCGTCGCCACTTACGGACCGCTGAGCGTGCGCTCTTTAGTCAGTACAAGAATGCTAAGACCTTGTACGATGCTGTAGTTGCACGCTACTCTTCCCCTGCCACTGCTGCTCTTAGCCGCCTCATACTGCCGTACCTGTTTCCCGACCTCGCCGCCTTTCCCACAGTCGCTGACCTCGTTACGCACCTTTGCACTAGTGACACCCGCTACCGCGCTGCGCTTCCTGCTGAGTTCTGCGCCAAGAACCCCCCCCCCCCCCCCAATGTACATCACCCTCTACTACATAGTCACCCGACTCCCTGACTCCCTTCGCTCGGTCAGGGACCACTTCCTCTCTGTTTGCCCCACTCCACTCACCGTTGACCTCCTCGAGGACCGCCTCCTGGCAGCTGAGAAGAGTATAGTCGCTGTAGGAGCCTCTAGAGGTGACCCGCGTGCCCCTGTCTTTGAGGGGTGCTCCCCCTCCCCCCTTTTGCCCTTTGTTGCCTCTGCTACTGCCGTCGACTTCGTTGGCACCGACTCGGTCGGCGCTGCGTCTGCCCCTAGCGGGCGACGCCGCACCGGCAAAGGCAAGGGGGGCAAGGGCGCTGGAGGGGCTGGCGGGGGCGGTGGAGGTGGAGGTGGAGGAGGCGGAGGGAGTGGGGGTGGTGGTGGGAGTGGTGGCGGGGGTGGGGCCTTCGGTGGCGGCGGTGGCGGCGGAGGCGGCGGCGGCGGTGGCGGTGGGAGCGGAGGAGGAGACAATGGCGGCGGTGGCGGAGGTGGCGGCGGAGGAGGTGGAGCTAGTCGGGGTGGCTCTGCTCAGCGGGGCGGCTCAGGTGGGGATCGGCGCCAGCAGCAGCAGCGCAATCGTGAGACCCCGTCCCCCCAGCAGCTTCGTGAGTGGTACGCTGGGCGTCAGCGAGGTGGGGGTACTGGTCCCTGTACCTACGTCCTCCGTACCGGCGACCGCGCTGGTGAGCAGTGCGGGGGCCCGCACTCCACCCAGCGCTGCTTCGGCCGCCTGACGAACGCTTGGCGTCACCAGTTCCCTGACGCCACTGAGATCCCTCGCTAGGGAGGGCTGTCTAGGGCGGGGGTATCTATCTTTGATCTTGACTATGATTCTATTCTTGCTGCCATTTATGCTGTGTCTACTAGTGATGAGGGTGACTGTTACCTGTGTGTTTCGCCTGACCCGGGCATTGAGGCTGCTGCTCTAGGTGCTGGTGAGGCTGCTACTCTAGGTGCTAGTGCGTCTGCTGCCTCAAGTGCTGGTGAGTCTGCTCTCTCAGGTACCACATCGGCTCAGGCCTTACACACCTTCACCCTTGACTCGGGTGCTTCTCGCTCCTTCTTTTGAGACCGCACCACGCTTACGCCGCTCAGACGGCCGGTTGCGGTCTCCCTGGCGGACCCCTCTGGGGGTCCTGTCCTTGCTAGCTTCTCCACTGTCTTACCGTGTCCGGCAGCCCCCTCTGGCACCCTGACAGGTCTCTACCTCCCCTCGTTCTCTACGAACTTGGTGAGTGGTGCTGATCTACAGGATTGGGGGGTTGACCAGTTCACTCGGCGAGTCAGCGGGTGACCCACTGTACGTGTGCTCGGACGGGCCGACACTTGGCCACGTTTACCCGTCGGCCGGGGTCGAGCCTGTACACACTGACTACTGAGTCTCCTCTGGTTGCTGAGTCTAGACAGGTAGCTGTGTCGAGTCAGGTGTTTGCTGCAGCGTCCAGGTCTGGTCCTGAGTCTGCTCCCTGCTCGTGTCGTCTCCTGTCCCACCAGACTCTCCTTTGGCACCACCGCCTTGGTCACCCCTCCCTGCCTAGACTCCGAGGCATGGCCTCCCGTGTCCTTGTCTCTGGTCTCCCCCGGTCCCTCCCTCCCCTCCCTCCGGGGCCTGCACCTACCTGCGTTCCCTGCGTCGAGGGGCGGCAGCGCGCCGCCCCTCAATCCTCCGAGTTTCCTCCAACAGAGGCTCCCTTGCAGACTCTTCATATGGACGTGTGGGGCCCCGCCCGCGTCCGTGGCCAGGGTCACGAGCGTTACTTCCTATTGGTGGTTGACGACTACTCGCGTTACACCACGGTGTTCCCCTTGCGCAACAAGGGTGACGTCACTGAGGTGTTGATCGACTGGATCCGCGCAGCTCGTCTCTAGCTCAGAGAGAGTTTCGGCTCGGACTTTCCTATTCTGCGTCTGCACTCTGACAGAGGCGGGGAGTTTTCCTCTGCCTGTCTGGGAGCCTTTTGTCGTGCACAGGGCATCCGCCAGACCTTCACGCTTCCGGCCTCTCCACAGCAAAATGGGATTGCTGAGCGCCGCATTGGCATGGTCATGGACGTCGCACGTACGTCCATGATCCATGTGGCTGCCCCCCATTTTCTGTGGCCGTTTGCGGTTCAGTACGCAGCGCATCGGCTCAACCTTCAGCCCCGGGTCTCCTTGCCAGAGACCTCCCCCACCTTGCGGTGGACGGGGAAGGTTGGCGATGCGTCTGCGTTTCGGGTCTGGGGATCTCGGGCGTTTGTCCGTGACTTGTCTGCGGACAAGCTGTCCCCCTGTGCTGTTCCCTGCGTCTTCCTTGGCTTCCCCCCTGATGCGCCTGGTTGGCAGTAATACCACCCCACCTCGCGTCGTATTCTGTCCTCCCAGGACATCACCTTTGACGAGTCGGTGCCTTACTACCGTCTCCTCCCCTACCGCACTGCGCCCCTCCCCCCGCCGCCGCTCTTACTTGCGCTAGGTCCTCCCCCGGTAGACCCTCTCCCCCCTCAGGGTCCTGCCCCGTCAGGTGTGTCCCAGGTAGACGCAATCGAGCCTGTCGAGGAGCTGCTGGAGCTGCTGGAGCTGGAGCTGCTGGGAGTGTTGGCGCTGGTGGTGCTGCTGGCGCTGGTGCTTCTGAGGGTGCTTTAGTTGGCGCTGTTGGAGCTGGAGGTGCTGCTGGCGCTGGTGCTGCCGCTGGAGGTACTGGTGCTGTCCCTGCTGGTTCTGGAGGCGCTGCGCGGCCGAGGCCGTACTTCGTTCCACTCCTTGAGCAGGTTCTTGGTCTCCCGCCCTCTACTGGTCCTGCTCCTCCCTTAGAGTGTCCACAGCCTGTCCAGTCGCAGTCACAGTAACAGCCCGCCTCCCCCCTCCCTGCTCCTTCTCCCTACACTGGTCCTACTAGAGCTCTTGCTGAGCGTCGTGAGCCTGCGTCTCGTCCTGCGTCGCCTGTTCGTGCTGCTCGCACTAGTAGTCGTGCTCCGCGTCCGCGTCCTCCTGTAGTCCCAGGCACAAACCAGATGGCACTGCGTCCTTCCACTGCTCCTTTGCGTGTCCCGTTGCCGTCTCCTCCAAAGTCCTCTCTTCCTGTCCTTGCTGACCAGGAGTCTTACTCTCTTCGTGCTGCCAGTCCTACTGTCACGCGTCTCCTGGCTACTGTTGTGACTGACCCTTCCTTTGAGTCCACTGCTGCGTCTGCCTTGGTTGCTGAGCTTGTCGACTTTGCTGCTCGCTCTCGCCTAGACTACGCTGCTAGTCTTGTTGCTGAGTCTGCGTCTGTCTGTCCTCCGTCCGTCGGGGGTTTGTGTGCTCTTAGCACGGACGTCCTTGAGGACAGGCAGGATTAGTTCCAGTGTTTTGCTGCTGCTTTGCCTCATCTCGTATCCACGCTGATTGCCCCTGAGGGAGACCCGGATGGTCCAGACATCCCGACTCCTCGATCGTACGATAAGGCGATCGAGGGTCCCTACTCCTCTGAGTGGCAGTCAGCCATGGACGCAGAGATGGCTTCCTGGAAGTCCACAGGCACCTACGTCGACGAGGTTCCCCCACCTGGGGCGAACATCGTCAGTGGCATGTGGATTTTCAGGGTGAAGCGGCCTCCGGGTTCTCCGCCTGTCTTCAAGGCGCGTTACGTGGCTCGAGGCTTCAGTCAGCGGCAGGGAGTTGACTACTTTCAGACCTTCTCTCCCACCCCGAAGATGACCACTCTTCGGGTGCTGCTGCACATAGCCGCTCAGCGCGACTACGAGCTTCACTCTCTTGACTTCAGCACAGCTTTCCTGCAGAGCAGCCTGCACGAGCAGATCTGGCTGCGCCGCCCACCTGGCTTCACTGGGTCGTTTCCTCCCGGTACCCAGTGGAGCCTCCGGCGGCCAATCTACGGTCTCCGCCAGGCGCCCCGTGAGTGGCACGACACACTGAGGACTACACTTGCAGCTCTTGGGTTTGCTCCTTCTACTGCCGACCCGTCGCTGTTTCTGCGCACCGACACCTCTTTGCCGCCGTTCTAAATCCTCGTGTACGTCGACGACTTGTTCTTTGCCACTGCAGACACTGGTGTGTGAGCATTGAGACGAAAATGAATAAACTATGAAACAGTTGGGTACAAGTACTAACCCTATTTGGGTTGTACCCCATATGGGCTACCCCCACTACAGCCTACACAAAAGCATAAGCTATAATATTCTGACACACCCCCATGGGCAAAGTGGGGGAGAACAAGCGGTCACAAGACCAGTCAAGCAAAGCAAAGCAAAGCAAGCTCAGGGTGGATCACAAAGTCACCACACATTCCGAGCACAAGTTCAAGGCCACAAGGCTAGTTCACATGCAGGATTACATATATATATAAGGCTAGACAAGCAAGAGCAGGTGTGTATATATATGCAACAGTACAAACAAGGTCAAGGGGTGAGCAAGTGAGGCAAGGCAGGCACAAGACCCAGCTGAGTACAGAAGCGCTGATGATCACAAGGCGCAAGTGCCTTGGTGAAGATATAAGCAGTGTTGGCCTCAGAGGCCACGTACGCAAGGCGCAGCTGACCACGCTGCTGTAACTCACGATCAAGGAAGTAGCGGAGAGCAATGTGCTTCGTTCTTTGCTCCAGTCTCTGCTCTCGACACAAGGCCAGCATGGCCTTGTTGTCTAAGTACAGCACTGGAGCAGAACGAGGCACCTCTCCAAAGTCAGTCAGCAGGTAGGTGAGCCAGCAAAGCTCCTGTGCAGCCATGGCCCCGGCGTAGATCTCACAACTGAAGCCGAGAACAGAAGACGAGCGGGTAGCCCGCCACGAAACAGAGCCGGAACCAAGGCTGAAGGTGTAACCCTGTGACGACCGCTGCGTAGCCTGGTCGTCAGCCCAAGAAGCGTCAGTGTGACCTGTGAGGACTACTCGACGTCGCCCTCCAAGCACTAGCCCCATGCCCGACGTACTGCACACGTAGCGCAACACCCTCGTCGCTGCAGCCATGTGCTCTGGTCGGTGTCTCCCAGGAGCAACATAGCGTGCCAAGATGCTAAGAGGGTATGCAAGGTCAGGTCGTGTGCACGTCATCAGGTACATGAGGCACCCAACAAGCTCTGAGTACGGGCCACTCGACTCTACGGATTCATCAGAAGGCAGAGCTGAGAGCGACTGACGAGTAGGCAGAGGTTTGGCCTGAGGCGAGGAGTACGTGAAGCCGAAGCGCTGAAGGACCTGCTGCACCATGTGTGACTGAGTCAGGGTAATGGTGCGCTGTGCTCTGTCCCGGGTGATCTGCAAGCCAAGGTAGCTGCGCAGTTCACCCAGGTCTGTGCACGTGTGTCTCTTCTGCAGCTCGGACTTCGCGTAGGCGAGTCCAGCAGTGTCAGCTGTGGCAAAGACCAAGTCGTCGACGTACACGAGGATGTAGAACAGCGGCAAAGAAGTGTCCGTGCGCAGAAACAGCGACGGGTCAGCAGTAGAGGGAGCAAACCCAAGAGCCGCTAGCGTAGTCCTCAGTGTGTCGTGCCACTCACGCGGTGCCTGGCGGAGACCGTAGACTAGCCGCCGGAGGCTCCACTGGATGCCAGGAGGAAAAGTCTCAGTGAAGCCAAGTGGGCGGCGCAGCCAGATCTCCTCGTGCAGGCTACCCTGCAAGAAAGCAGTGCTGAAGTCAAGAGAGTGTAGCTCATAGTCGCGCTGAGCGGCTATGTGCAGCAGCACCCGAAGAGTGGTCATCTTCGGGGTGGGAGAGAAGGTCTGAAAGTAGTCAATTCCCTGCCGCTGACTGAAGCCACGAGCCACATACCGCGCCTTGGAGACAGGCGGGGAACCCGGCGGCCGCTTCACCCTGAAAATCCACATGCCACTGACGATGTTCGCCCCTGGTGGGGGAACCTCGTCAACGTAGGTGCCTGTGGACTTCCAGGAAGCCATCTCTGCATCCATAGCTGCCTGCCACTAAGAGGAGTAGGGACCCTCTATCGCCTCCGCGTACGAGCGCGGAGTCGGGATGTCAAGTGCATCCGGGTCTCCCTATAGGGTAAGCAGTATGGACACGAGATGAGGTGAAGCAGCAGCCAGACACTGGAACTCCTCCTTCCTGTCCTCAAGGACGTCCGTGCCAAGGGCACACTCACCCCCGACGGACGGAGGACAGACAGACTCGAACTCAGCGACAAGACTAGCAGCATAGTCTAGACGACAGCGAGCGGCAAAGTCGACGAGCTCAGCAACTAGGGCAGACGCAGCACTGGACTCAAAAGAAGGGTCAGTGACGACAGTAGCAAGGAGACGCGTGTCAATAGGACTGGCAGCACGAAGAGAGTCCGACTCAGGGTTGGCAAGAGCAGGAAGAGTGGACTAAGGAGGAGAAGGCAACGGGGCACGCGGAGGAGCAGTGGACGGACGCAGAGACATCCGGTGCGTGCCAGGGACAGGAGGAGGACGCTCATGCGAACTACGACCACTAGTGCGAGGAGGACGGACAGGCGACGTAGGGCGAGACGCAGGCTCACGTTGCTCAGCAAGAGCTCTAGTAGGACCAGTGTAGGGAGAAGGAGCAGGCAGCGGGGAGGCCGGTTGTAACCCGAACTGTGACGGGACAGGCTGTGGACACTCTAAGGGAGGAGGAGGACCAGTAGAAGGCGGGAGACCAAGAACCTGCTGAAGGAGCGGAACGAAGTACGGCCGAGGCCGCGCGGCGACTCCAGACACAGCAGGGACAGCACCAGCACCCCCAGCGGCAGCACCAGCGCCAGAAGCACCTCCAGCTCCAGCAACTCCAGCAGCACCGCCACCAGGACCGACACCAGTAGCCTCAGCGCCAACACCCGCAGCAGCTCCAGCTCCAGACGCACCCGCCGGCCCAGCAGCTCCAGTACCTCCCGTACGAGCACCTCCGGGACGGGCAGCACCAGCACCCTCAGCAGCCGAAGAAACCCCAGCTCCAGTAGTACGCCTCTAGCGTCGGCCAAACCACTCGCGCAGCTCCGGTGGAGAGAGGGGCTCCCGCCGAGACGAAGCACCCGGAGAACCTCTAGGCCCTGCACCGCCGTACGCCTCACAAACAGGCCCATCTTCCTCAGGCTCAGTACCTCTAGTCGTAGCACCCCCAGGCTCAGCACCCCAAGGCGTAGTACCCCCAGGCTCAGCACCCCCAGGCCCAGTACCCCCAGTCTCAGCACCCCCAAGCTCAGTACCCCCAGGCTCAGCACCCCCAGTCTCAGTACCCCCGGGTGTAGCACGCACACGCACAGCACCCCTAGAGTCAGCACCCCCAGGCTCAGCACCCTCAGCAGCACCAGAGTCACCAGTGACCTCGACAGGCTCGACTGCGTCTACCTGGGACACACCTAAAGGGGACGGACCCTGAGGGGGGAGGGGGTCTACCGGAGGGGGACCTGGTACAAGGAAGAGCGGCGGCGGGGGGAGGGACGGAGTGCGGTAGGGGAAGAGATGGTAGTAGGGGACTGACTCGTCAAACGTGACGTCCTGGGAGGACAGAACACGGCGAGAGGTGGGGTGGTAGAACTGCCACCCTGGCGCGTCAGGGGGAAAACCCAGGAAGACGCAGGGAGCAGCACGAGGGGACAGCTTGTACGCAGACAAGTCACGGACAAACGCCCGAGATCCCCAGACACGGAACGCAGACGCATCGCCAACCTTCCCTATCCACAGCAAGGCTGGGGAGGTCTCCGGCCTGGAGACCCTGGGCTGAAGGTTGATCTGATGCGCCGCGTACCGAACCGCAAACGGCCACAGAAAATGGGGGGCAGCCGCATGCATCATGGACGTACGGGCGACGTCCATGACTATGCCAATGCAGCGCTCAGCAATCCCATTTTGCTGTGGAGATTCCGGAAGCGTGAAGGTCTGGCGGATGCCTCCTGCACGACAGTAGGCTCGCAGAAGGCCAGAGGAGAACTCTCCGCCTCTGTCAGAGTGCAGACGCAGAACAGGAAAGTCCGAGCCGAAGCTCTGCCTGAGCTGGAGACGAGCTGCGCGGATCCAGTCGATCAGCACCTCAGTGACATCACCCTTGCTGCGCAAGGGGAAGACTGTGGTGTAACGCGAGTAGTCGTCAACCACCAACAGGAAGTAGCGCTCGTGACCCTGCCCACGAACGCGGGCCGGGCCCTGTTGGTGCAACCCTACGGTTTGCACTCGGCTTGTTGTCCGTGTGCGTGCATGTGTGTGTGTATGGAATGGTATGAGGGCATGGGATAATATATATTTCATGCTTATAATTGTGTGTGAATGTTGAGTCATGATGTCGAGTGTGTGTGTCGAGTCAATAGAGAGTTATCGCTAGACGCGTGTTACGCGGTCGTTTGTGTCTCGCGCGCGGTTTCTATTTTTGTCGTGCGCGGTTTCTATTTTGTCCTGTGTCGAACGTTTGGCGCGTCGCAGGTGTGTGCAGCAGACCCAACAAGAACTCAAGGATGAGTTTGTGATGAAGAGCCCGAGCCTTGGTGTCAAGCCTCAAGTGATTTCGAAGCTCGCCAAAAGGGTACACCTCAAGATATTGAAGATAGTTACATTACTTTGTGTAGTGTAACATTTCACTTGGTGTAGGCCCTAGTGAAGGGTAGTTTCGAGACCCTTCGTGGTTGGGGACAGTGTGGCACTGTCCACATCACTGTACCTCGGCTCTTGGGGTTTGTAGGAGCTGGGAGTCATTCCCAACTCGTAACTCTTCATATCTCTTCCTATTTTGTGTTCTAAGAATATAGTGGCTGCCATAGTGCCGTTCGTTCAAACCGACACTGTGTCGTCAATACTTGGTGAAATTGTGCGATCTAAATTGCCTATTGTAGGTGACGTTTAGACGCTCTAGATCCAAGTTGAATCAGGTTATTTGGAGTTGTGACCAGAACGCTATGAACGTTTGAAGCCGCTGTGCAGAAATCCGACTGTGCACTCTATCTTTCGTTTTAGGCACATTGGAGCCTATTGTGAATATAACAGGCCCCACACGTCCATGTGAAGCGTCTGCAGCGCGGCCTCCGTCGGAGGAAACTGGGAGGTGTGAGGGGCAGCCCGCTGCCGCCCCTCGACACAGGGGACGGAGGTAGGGCCAGGCCCCGGAGGAAGGGGAGGGAGGGACCGGGGAAGACCAGAGACAAGGACACGGGAGGCCATGCCTCGGAGACGAAGCAGGGAGGGGTGACCAAGGCGGTGGTGCTAAAGGAGAGTCTCGTGAGAGAGGAGGCGACACGAGCAGGGGGCAGACTCAGGACCAGACCTGGACGCTGCAGCAAACACCTTACCTGACGCAGCTACCTGACCAGACGCAGGGAAAGAAGGAGACGTAGTAGACAGTGTGTACAGGCTCGACCCCGGCCGACGAGTAAACGTGGCCAAGTGTCGGCCCGTCCGAGCGTCCGTGCAGTGGGTCACTCGCTGGCTCGCAGGAGTGAACTTGTGAACTCCCCCATCCTGAAGGTCAGCGCCACTCACCAAGTTCGTAGAGAACGAGGGGAGGTAAAGACCAGACAGGGTGCCAGACGGAGCCGCCGGACACAAAAGGACAGTGGAGAAGTGAGCAAGGACCCCCAGAGGGGTCTGCTAGAGAGACCGCAACTGGCCGACCAAGCGGCGTGAGTGTGGTGCGGTCTCAAAAGAAGGAGCGAGACGCCCCCGAGTCAAGGGTGAAGGCGAGGGAGGCGGAAGCCGACTCGGTACCTGAGAGCGCGGACTCACCAGCTACTCCCGCCCTAGACAGCTCGCCCCAGCGGGGGATCTCAGTGGCCTCAGGGAACTGGTGACGCCAAGCGTACGTCAGGCGGCCAAAGCAACGCTGGGTGGAGTGCGCACCCCCGCACTGCTCACCCGTGCGGTCGCCGGTGCGGAGGACGTAGGTGCACGGACCAGTACCCCCACCCCGCTGGCGTGCAGCGTACCACTCACGGAGCTGCTGAGGGGGGGGGATGTCACGAGTGGGCTGCTGCTGCAGCCGGCGCTGACCACCACCGGAGCCGACCCTCTGCGCAGCGCCACCCCGACCAGCTCCACCTCCTCCGCCACCGCCTCCTCCACCGCCGCCACCCCCGCCACCTCCGCTCCCACCGCCACCGCCGCCGCCTCCGCCTCCACTGCCGCCACCGACACCTCCACCCCCGCCACCACCCCCACCGCCACCCCCACCCCCTCCACCGCCTCCACCGCCGCCTCCACCGCCCCCGCTAGCTCCTCCAGCGCCCGTGCCCCCCTTGCCCTTGCCAGGGCGGCGTCTCCCGCTAGGGGTAGACGCCGCACCGACCGACTCAAGCCCAACGAGGTCGGCCGTAGCAGCAGAGGCAACAGAGGGCAAAAGGGGGGAGGGGGAACACCCCTCAAAGATGGGGGTGCGCGGGTCACCACGACTATGCTCCTACAACGACTATGCTCTTCTCCGCTGCTAAGAGGGCCTTCTCGAGGAGGTCAACTGTGAGAGTGGTGGGATCGACTGAGAGGAAGTGGTCCCTGACTACGCGAAGGGAGTCAGGGAGGCGGGTGACTATGTAGTTGAGAGTGATGTACATGGGGGGGGGAGTTCTTGGTGCAGAACTCAGCAGGAAGCGCAGCGTGGTAGCGAGTGTCGCTAGTGCGGAGATGCGTAATGAGGTCAGCGACTGTGGGAAAGGCACCAAGGTCAGGAAAGAGGTACGGTAGCATGAGGCGGCTCAGTGTAGCAGTGGCAGGGGAGGAGTAGCGTGCAACTACAGCGGCGTACACGGTCAGAGCACTCTTGTACTGGCTAAAGTGCGCACGCTCAGAGGTAGGCAGGTGGCGACGCACAGCAAGACGTGCAGCAGCATCGCGCGTGGCCCACTGAGAGCGAACAGTGGCGTCAGCATCAGCAGCAGGGGCAGGAGAGGCACCAGAAGTGAGGTCAAAGAGGGAGAGACCGTCTGCCCTATCGCACTGTAAGAAAAGCTTCAGGTCATCTATCCATAAGTCAAAGTCAATGGCCCGACCCTCAGCGTCAAAAGCGAGGACACTAGGGGTAGCCATGACAGCAGTATTCTAGCAGCACAAACAGTAGGGTGAGGGCAGTGCTGTGAAAGAGGCGCTGCTCTTACCGGACAGGGCGGCTTGGGCGACTCGGCTGCAGGGCGACTCGGCGGCTCGGCAGCTGGGCGGCTCAGCGGCTCGGCTGCTGGGCGGCTCGGCGGCTCAGCTGCTGGGCAGCTCGGCGGCTCGGCTGCTCGGCTGCTGGGCGGCTCGGCTGCTGGGCGGCTCGGCTGCTGGGCGGCTCAGCTGCTGGGCGGCTCGGCTGCTGGGCGGTCCGGCGGGGCCGCTGAGAGAGCGACGGGGCCGCTGAGAAGAGGCGGCGGGGCCGCAAAGGTAGGTGGCGGGGCCGCAGGTAGGTGGCGGGGCCGCAGGCAGGTGGCGGGGCCGTAGGTAGGCGCCGGGGCCGCACAGGTAGGTGGCGGGGCCGCGGGTAGATGGCGGGGCCGCAGGTAGGTGGCGAAGCCGCTGGTAGGTGGCGGGGCCGTAGGTAGGTGGCAGGGCCAGCAGGTAGGTGCCAGGGCAGCACAGGTAGGTGGCGGGGCCGCGGGTAGGTGGCGGGGCCGCAGGTAGGTGGCGGGGCCAGCAGGTAGGCGCCGGGGCCGCACAAGTAGGCGTCGGGGCCGCAGGTAGGCGCCGGGGCCGGTAAGGGCGGCGTGAGGGCCGCAGGGCGGTGCGAGGGCTGCTCGGAAGGCGACGAGGCCGCAGGGCGGCGGATCGGGGCCGGGAAAGGGCGGCGCGATGGCCGCGGGGTACGCGACGAGGCCGCAGGGCGGCGGGTCGGGGCCAGGAAGGGCTGCACGAGGGAACCTGCTCGATACCATGTGAGAATTGAAACGAGAATGAATGAACTATGAAACAGTTGGGTACAAGTACTAACCCTAATTGGGTTGTACCCCATATGGGCTACCCCACTACAGCCTACACAAAAGCATAAACTATAATGTTCTGACATGCTGGACTCGCCCACGTGAAGTCCGAGCTGCAGAAGAGACACACGTGCACAGACCTGGGTGAACTGCGCAGCTACCTTGGCTCGCAGATCACCCAGGACAGAGCACAGCGCACCATTACCCTGACTCAGTCACACATGGTGATACTACACTAGCTAGTCTAATATGCAATTACATTTGTAACAGCAAACAACGATGTAGATAAATCGCTGGAGAGCTTCTTTGGCGGTGATGGTCGTACGGTACGGCTCCACTGGCTTAAATCCACCAAGGAATAGCGGGGTTTACTATATTGAGGATGAAACACAGCGGAAGACTTTGGCGAAGAAAGTCTTAGCGAAATAGGCAAAGAATTAATAGAGATGAGAATTCAATTATATCAGCTAAAGCATGCCAGCATTGGATAGTGTCAGAGATCAGTATGAGAATGTCAGATAATCCTAGGGAAGGGTTACGGGCGCGTTAGTGTGGGGGGTTATGGACGCACTGACCCGCTACATAAACAAGCCATTTTTATCACAGTGGTCTAGTGATTGAGATTCTGACATGGTATCAGAGCGAAGGTTCGAGTTCGAATCCCCATGTATGCACATGCAGGCGGTGTCGACGTTGTGCCGTCTCCTCGAGAATCCCTACGTGGAGGGGTGTTAGAGACCAGCACTGGAAATGCCCGATCGTCCTAGGGAAGGGTTACAGGCGCGTTCGCCTAAAGGGTTATGGGCGCACTGATCCTCTACACAAACAAGCCCATATATCCCAATGGTCTAGTGACTAGGATTTTGACAGATAACGTACGTGCTTGAATGTTGGAAAGTACTTTGTGTGACACAGAATTGGAATGCAAATAATGTAGAGTGTGTTGAGATAGTGAGTTAGGCTAAGACGTAGGCCTGCCCTTAGATTGGTTTTGGGGCACCCTGATCACCAAGGGTTCCTCAGATTGGTTTTCGGGGACCCTGATTACATGTGGGGCGGGGGCTGAGGGCGGACCAGCGGGGGGAGTCTGCGGAGATAACTGCTGCAACGGGAGCTAGACTACGGGCTAGGCACGTGTGCTCGTGTGATCTCTGCGTTCGTTCACTTTGTCATTTCCTTGTGTTTACGCTTCTTGCTAGTTCACGGGGAGAATTGGCAAGAGTTTCACTAGGAAAACATGACATCAATAATACAATATAGTTGGCAATGCAAGACTACATCAGAGCTAGCATTCAGGTCGGCCAACTGCCAGCGCAGCTTGGTCGACCGCGTTCCAGCACGACTTGGTCGACCGCACTCCAGCAAGGCAAGGTCGACGGCGTGCCAACGTCGCAGGTTGACGGTGTGCCAGCATTGCTCACGCAGGACAGCAGTGCACCCGCTTCGCACGTGCGCGCAGATGATTGGCGTGCAGAGTCTCGTCACCTGCACAGCGCACACACCACGTCAACCTCGAGCTGACAACTGCCTCTGATCCGCCATGACGACCTCGGGATACCACCACCGAGGTCGGTCTCGCCAACTTCGCCTGGGCGACCGTCGCACTCCTCCGCAGCACTTCGTCACCCAAGTAACCTGGTCGACCGGGCAACCACGTCGACCAGCAGCTCCCGTACGTGCCCGTCGACCTCCCAAGTCGACGACCACCTCCATCGGTCGACCTCCTCCAGGTCGACGTCCCTTCTGGTCGACCAGCTCCACGTCGACCAGCACTAAGTCGGCCAACGCAGTTGTTGGCCGACCACCCACGTCGGCCACCCGAAGTCGGCGTCACGAAGTTGACGCCCCGCTACTCGACGCCCAACTGCTCGGCGTCCTGAGCCAAGGTCGACTTGGGCCCCTCCTTCGTCGACCACCAGGTCCAGTCGACCACCCGCAGGTCGACCAGCAGTCCATCAGCCGACCACCGAAGTCGGCTTCCCCAAGTTGACGTCACCAAGTTGACGTCCTCCGCGGGTCGACTCCTAAGTCGACCTCCCCGAAGATGGCGCCACCCTGAAGTCAGCGCCCGTGCAGTGGTCCCCGTGCAGGTCGACCTCCTCGTCAACCAGCTCGCCCACTGCTGCAGGTCGGCTGCTCCCCTAACACCCGACCACGATGTCGGCTCCGCCCAAGCGAGGACGGGGCCAACACACAACTCCCGTTGACACTCCCCTGCCGCGTTCATGCTTGGGTACCCAGCCCACACGGCAGTACAGCTCCGAGAATAGCCTGTCGGCGTGCACCCAACACACAGCACGCCGGTCACCGCACTAGCCATGCAAGAGGGCATGGCACCTACTGCTGCACGTCGTTATCGCCGTCGCCCACGTCGGCCAAGCGCACCTGGCCGATTGCGACGGAGCACCGGTTGAAGGCCGGATAGTGCAGCGCCTTCGTCACGAAGTCGGCTGGCTGCTCAGCGGTCGGGATGTACTGCAGCGAGAACTTCCCGCGCTTCACCATGTGCTGCAGCCAGGCCTGTCGCCGCTCCATGTGCTTGAGGTTGCCCGTCAACCCCATGCCCTCGGCGACTGTGATAGCCGACTTGTTGTCCACTCGCAGGACAGTCGGCTTCCCGGCGTCCAGCTGCCAGAACTCCGCAAGAAGGAAGCGAAGGCGGCGTCCTTCCTTGCCAGCTTTAGTGGCCGCAACGTACTCCGACTCGGTCGACGACAGCGTCGCGCACTTGATGCGCTGGCTCGACCAAGAGACTACGGCCCCACCGTAGACAAACACGTACCCACCCGTGCTCGTCCTGTTCTGCTTGTCACCGGCATCATCGGCGTCCACGTAGCCGACCAGCTCGAGCGACTCAGGTCCACCGCCGAACTCCAGGGCGGTGTCGCGTGTGTTGGTGAGGTAGGCGAGGTAGCGGTCGACCTCGCGCCAGTGCTGGTCACTCCTCACCGTGAGGCCGCTCCCCGGCTTGCTGCAGGCAAAGGCGATGTCCAGCCTCGTCGTTGTCGCCGCGAACTGCAACGAGCCGACCTTCTGCCGGTACTCCTCTTCCTGGCGTTCCTGCGCCTCCTCGTCATCGAAGGTGAGCTCGGCGTAGGCGTCGACCAAGACCGGCGTTTTCGGGGTGCGCCCGGTCTGCTCCTCGTTGATGAAGTGCCTACGCAGCCTGCCGGTATAGCCCTGCTGGTGCAGCCACAACTTCCCCGCCGACCTGTCGCGCACGATCTCCAGCCCGAGGTACTTCTGCACCGGCGAGATCTCGCGCAGCTTGAAGGCGGCTTCCAGCAGCTCCTTCAGCTCCTTCAGCATCGCGGCGCTGCTGCTGGCGGCAAGTAGGTCGTCGACGTAGACCAGCACCCAGCAGGCCACTCCGTCCATTCCGTCCTTGAAGTAGAGAGCCTCGTCGACCTGGCTCTTCTTCCACCCGGCGCCGACCTGCACATCGTTGAGCGCCAAGTACCACAACAGCGGCGACTGCTTCAGCCCGTACAGGCTCTTCAGCAGCTTGCACACCCGGCCGGATCCGTCGTTGAAGTAGTCCGGCTGGGACATGTACAGCATCCGATCGAGCTTGCTCTGCAGGAAGGCGTTCTTCATGTCGAGCTGCATCAGGTTAAGGTCGAGGATGGCGACGATGCTGAGGAAGATCCTCAGCGTGACGTAGCTGCCCACCGGCGCGAACGTCTCGTCGTAGTCGGCGCCGTACACCTGTGTGGAACCCTTCACGACCAGCCTCGCCTTCTCGCGCTCGACGGTGTCGTCGACGTGGTACTTCGTCGTCAACACCCACCGGTTCTTCATGACGTTCACTCCCGGCGGGCGTTCGACCAGCTCCCACGTTCCCATGTTGAGGAGGCTGCGAATCTCCTCCTCCATGGCGGCCTTCACCGCTGGGCCCTTCCAGCTCGCCAACGCCTCCTTCACCGTCATCGTCGAGATGTCCCAACGGTGCTCGGGGTCGGCTAGCATGTCGGGGTCGAGCTCTGGAAACTCCTCATCCTCCTTGGCATCATCGTACAGCAGGTCGTCGGCCTCATCGTCCACGTCGTACACCGTGGTGAAGGCAGCGGGGACGAAGTAGTCAGGCGGCCTCCGAAGTCGGCCTGAACGCCGTGGTCCTGGCTGGACCTCCTCGGCGTCCCCTCCATCGTCGCTGTTGTCGCTGCCCTCGGCGTCCTGCTGCTCCTCAGCCGGCGTCCCAGCAGACTTCTCCCCTGTGGTCGGCGTCCCAGCCGACTTCTCCCCTATGGTCGGCCCCCCTGCCGACTGCCCGGTCGCCGACTGCTCCTTGGTAGGCGTCACTGCTGCCTGCTCCTTTGTCGGCCGCTGGTCCTCGACCTGCTTCTCGACCTGCTCCTCCCCTGTCGACGTCGACTGCAATCCCACGTCGACCTGCCGCTCGTCACGTCGGCCACCGGCGATGCACTTGGCCGAAGGCGACGTCCCACTACTCCCCTCATCGCCGGAGGCCGACACCGAGGTCAGCCCACCCAAGTCGGCCACGAGGGGAGGGGCAGGGGTCGGAGGGGGAGGGGTAGGGGGGCGGACGTTCTCGACGTCCTCAATAGCAAGCTCACCGACCTCGGCAAGCAATGGCAGCGTCGCCGACGAGGTGTCAGAGGGCGGGGTGGGCGACGAGCGGCCGGACACCGACCCGTACTCCGTCTTCCACTCGGCCAGCGACATCTCCTCGTAGAACACCACGTCCGACGTGGTGACCACCCGATCGGTGTCGACGTCGAGGAGCTCCCAGCCCTTGCTCGCCGCAGACACGCCAAGGTGCAGGCCCCACCTAGCCTTCGGCTGTAGCTTCCCACCACGCTGCTGCTCGGGGACTAAGAACTGCGCCATGCAGCCCCACACCCGCGCCAGCGACAAGTCGGGCTTCTTCCCGGTCAGCAGCTGGTACGGCGTCGTCCCCGGCGGCAGCGCCGACCTCTCAAGGCAGTTGCGGACCCAGACGGCCTGCCGGAGAGCGAGGTGCCACCAGTGGTGCTGCACGCCCATGTGGAGCAGCATTGTCCGCACCGACTCCACCACCGTCCTCGTCTCCCGCTCCGCCATGCCATTCTGCTGCGGGGTGTATGGGCAGGTCAGGTCGTGGACGATCCCCTTGCCGTTCACGAAGTCGGTGAACTGCTTCCCGAGGAACTCCCCTCCCCGGTCAGAGCGCAGCATCAACACCGACTTCTTCGTCTACCGCTCAGCCACCGCCAGCCACTGCACAAACACCGGCAACGCATCTGACTTCTTGGTGACCGGCTTCACCCACACGTAGCAGGTCTTGCGGTCCTTCAGCAACAAGAAGTACAGGCTGCCATCCTTGGCAGCCACGCGGAACGGCCCGCACAGGTCGATGTGCACGACGGCCAGCACGTCATCGGCGTCGGAGCCTTGGTCTGGGAAGGTGTGCCGCGCCAGCTTCCCGCCGACGCACGAGACACACGGTGAGTCGGCATCCGTCGCCGACTTGAGGTCCAGCCCAATGGCGACCTCGTTCTTCGCCGAGCTCCGTATGGTGTCCATGCCGACATGTGCAAGCCGCGCATGCAACCGGTCCGGCGTCGACTTCATCTTCGAGAGGATCGCCCGCAAAGCCACAACCTCCGTCGTGGGCGACGTCGACCTCGTTGAGCAGGGACGAAGGTCGGTGCAGAGGACGCGCCCAGAGTACGTCGTCCGACCGAGCACCACTCCGGCTGCAGAGACGAGCATCATTCCCTCTCCGTCTTCCGGCAGCTTCACGTCGTGCTCCTTCAGCTGGCCGGACAACATCAGGTTGGCCCGCACACCCGGGACATACAGTACGTCGGGGATGAGTACCTGCTTCCCGGCCTCCCCTTGTAGGGCGACGGTGCCACGGCCCTGGACGTCCTGCAGCGCCCCATTGAAGCCGCGCACATGCCTGATGGCGCCGCTCGGCTACAGGTTGACGAAGGCTTCCTTCGTCCCCATCAGGTGGTGGGAGCAACCGCTGTCGAGCAGGACCACCGCCGGGTTTGCCTGCACAGCTGCCGCCACCGCCTGGAAGTCCTCTCCGGCCTCCGGCGCCAGCGAGACGGTGGGCTCCACGACGCCGACCAGCGAGCACGACGCCGTCTTGTCGTCCCGCGCCTTGCCGCCAGCAGGGGAGTCGGCGCCCTTCGCCGAGATCGACGTCTTGGTCGACTGCTTCTCCTTGCGCGGCTGGTTTCCTCCACGACGAGGACGACGGCTGCCAGACCTCCCACGGCTTCCCTTAGCGTCGTCGTCGTCGGAGTCACTGCGGTTCGGACACTCGAAGGAGAGATGGTCGTGGTTGCCGCACAGCCAGCACTCCCGACGTCGATCTCCTCCTCCCGACCGCTGTCCTTGGTCGACTTCTTCTTGTCGACCTCCTTGGCCGGCTTCCAGCCACTGCTCCCGCCGCCACCAGACTGTCCGCGCTGTCCCGGTCGACCTCCTTGCTTCGCCGGGGCGACGAAGTTGGCCTGCGCCAAGAGTTTCTGTGATCGCTCAGCCTCCTGCATCGCCTCGTCCTGCAGGATGTACGAGGTCAGGTTGTCCTCGTTGAGCGTCGCCCTCGTGCTCGGCGCCATAGACAACCGCTTCAGGAGGTTATAGCTGCTAGAAAGTCCCTGTATGACATGGGTGATGTACGACGCCGTGGAGTACTGCGCGCCGGCCATCCTGATAGTGGCGAGAATTCGCCGGGCTCGGTTGCAGTAGTCAGTCACTGTCTCCTCGTCACCCATACGCAGGTGCGTCAGCTGTCCCTCCAGCTGGGCGATGAACAGGTCGTCGGTGACCTGGTACGTCGACTCAATGAAGTGCCACGCCCGGTGGCCGGCGTCGATGTACTCCCGGCACCACTTCAAGGCGATCTGCACGCCCCCGCGAGCAGCACCGCGAGATGACCGTGAAGGTCAACAGCTGCACGGCGCGAAACTCCGCACGCAGGTTGGGGTGGTGCTCCCCAGGCGTCGCCACGGTCCCTTGGGCGAAGCCGATCAGCCCGGCCATCTCCAGCTGGGGCTCGATAGCTTCCTTCCAGGTGAGAATGTCGGGTCGACCGACCAGTGGGGGGGTGACTAAGATCCTGTCCGGCGTGAACTTGAAGTAGCCGTAGCTCGGCGCAATCCCACCTGCCGTCACCTGGGACGCCGACATCGCCGACAGCCCACTCGTCGACCTCCGACGTCACCCTGCGAAGAGCCTGCAGCCGCCGACGACTGCATCCCTCGCGCCTGAACGCCGCCGACTTCACCGCCGTGTATCACACCTCTCTGCCTCAACGTGCCTCCAGCCACTGCTGCCGACTTGACCACCACCGGCGTTGACGCCCACGTAGACGCCGCCTTCGTTGTTCACCGGACGAGGAGAGGCAGGTCGAGACGGGTGCTCCGTCGCCCACATGGAGCGGAGTTCGGCCTCGACGACCGCCTAGGGCAAGTCGCCATACTCGTTGGCCTCGTGCTTCCTCCTCGCGTTCTCCAACCGTGCCTCCAGGGTGTCCACCACCCCCGCGTCACCTACGGCTCCTACCATAGTGACTACCGCACAGTTGCGGCCTGTAACTACGAAATAGGTAAGTGGTGTCTACGTCGACCTGACTGAAAGGTAAGTCGTGTGCCGTCCACGCTCACCGCACCATGCGGAGATAACTGCTGCAACGGGAGCTGAGACTACGGGCTAGGCACGTGTGCTTGTGTGATCTCTGCGTTCGTTCACTTAGTCATTTCCTTGTGTTTACGCTTCTTGCTAGTTCACGGGGAGAATTGGCAAGAGTTTCACTAGGAAAACATGACATCAATAATACAATGAAGTTGGCAATGCAAGACTACATCAGAGCTAGCATTCAGGTCGGCCACTGCCAGCGCAGCTTGGTCGACCGCGTTCCAGCACGACTTGGTCGACCGCACTCCAGCAAGGCAAGGTCGACGGCGTGCAAACGTCGCAGGTTGACGGCGTGCCAGCATTGCTCACGCACGACAGCAGTGCACCCACTTCGCAGGTGCGCGCAGATGATTGGCGTGCAGAGTCTCGTCACCTGCACAGCGCACACACCACGTCAACCTCGAGCTGACGACTGCCTCTGATCCGCCATGACGACCTCGGGATACCACCACCGAGGTCGGTCTCGCCAACTTCGCCTGGGCGACCGTCGCACTCCTCCGCAGCACTTCCTCATCCAAGTAACCTGGTCTTCCGGGCAACCACGTCGACCAGCAGCTCCCGTACGTGCCCGTCGACCTCCCAAGTCGACGACCACCTCCATCGGTCGACCTCCTCCAGGTCGACGTCCCTTCTGGTCGACCAGCTCCACGTCGACCAGCACTAAGTCGGCCAACGCAGTTGTTGGCCGACCCACCCACGTCGGCCACCCAAAGTCGGCGTCACGAAGTTGACGCCCCGCTACTCGACGCCCAACTGCTCGGCGTCCTGAGTCGAGGTCGACGTGGGCCCCTCCTTCGTCGACCACCAGGTCCAGTCGACCACCCGCAGGTCGACCAGCAGTCCATCAGCCGACCACCGAAGTCGGCTTCCCCAAGTTGACGTCACCAAGTTGACGTCCTCCGCGGGTCGACTCCTAAGTCGACCTCCCCAAAGTTGGCGCCACCCCTGAAGTCGGCGCCCGTGCAGTGGTCCCTGTGCAGGTCGACCCTCTCGTCAACCAGCTCGCCCACTGCTGCAGGTCGGCTGCTCCCCTAACACCCGACCACGATGTTGGCTCCGCCCAAGCGAGGACGGGGCCAACACACAACTCCCGTTGACAGAGTCCACCCACCGCACCTGTCGTCGAGAGAGCGTCGGCTGCGACTTCAGGTATTTGAGACTGCAGTGGTCAGTATAGACTGTGGTCTTGGCTCCTTCTAGGTAACACCTCCACGCCTTGAAAGCTACGACTATAGCTAAGGCTTCCTTGTCGTGGATGAGGTAGTTCAATTCCGCTCCGTATAAATTTTTTACTGAGGTAGGCGATAGGCTGTAAACCATTCACGTGATCTTGCATTAGTACTGCTCCAAGACCTCCTTCACTGCTGCAGATAGCTCCGTACTCAGCTTCTCCTCCTCTCTGCTGCTTCCATAACCAGTGCTAAGTAACCCGTGTTACTCTCGTTCACTCTCCGTTCAAACCGTGCCTGTGTCGTTTTAGGAACGCTCCCTGTATCCGTCCAGCTTCGCAGCTCCACTCGTTTCCCGTTGTTGTAGATGCGCGCCTTCCTGTTGACCTAGTCGATCTCGGGTTGAACCGCTTCAAGAAATCTTGCCCCAAGATGAAATCTGATCCCTTGATGTTCGTGATCGGCAACGTCGGCTTCCACCTCAACGCCCCTATGTGCAGCTGCAGTGATACTTTGCCGTGGATGGGAAGTTTCGTACGGTCCACCATCGTTGCCGTGAACTTGGTCTCCTCTAAAGATTCTCCAATTTTCTCCAACGTCCCGCGGTCGCACACCGAGTGAGACGCACCGCTGTCCACCAGAGCCTGCAGGCGTCGCCCTTTGCAGATCACCTCAAGTAGTAGTGGTTGTTGCTGCTCCAAGTAACTGTAGATGGTCTCGCTTATAGGATCATAGGGTACGTCTAATATATCTCCCCTAGGTCCTGCGCATCGAAGCTGCTAACTCCATATCAGTTTTCAACTGAGTTGGGTTAGAAGGATTTATCCGAGGCAGATTCAGCTTCGTCTTGGCCTAGAACCTTCTCTTAAGCATTTGCAGCTATGTAGGGTTCACCTGTGGCCAATGGGGAGCCTTAACACAGTACTGCGGGGAGAGAATATCAACTCCTTGGAACACACGACCCTTTTCAACGCTCCAGAGTGGTTTGCCCAACTTCTCAGTACCTGAATAATGTCTGAAGGCTTTTTTCTTGGCCTTGAAATCTCCCCTGAATATTTTAAAGGCTTGAAAACCTCGAGAGGAAATATTCTTACTCTCGGGGGTGTTCGGCTGGAGTTTCCCGGTTGGTGCAGAGTCTTGTTTCGCGGAGCCTCCATTTGTCTGGGTGATTTCCCTTGTTGCCGGGTCGGTTGTGGCGTTTTAAATTCGCGCCATCGTGTCCTCCTTTTTTCGCTATTCGTGGATGTCGCACTGTTGTTGCCCTGTAGCTCCGCTCGTGCCTTCTTCATTTCCAACACGCCAAGAATCGATGTCTTCTGCTGCGCCGCAAATTCGCACTTCTCATATTTTGTCGGTCGCTGCTTCGCGTCGATCTTGTCGATATTCATCGGGTCGGCGAACATGGGTGGTGCTGATCGCTTCGTGCCAAATGATCGGTTCGGCACGTGGCGTCGTGTCTCGGGTTGTTCTCGCTGTCAGCGCATCAAATCTTCTCTGCTGCACACACCATGTCGCGGTAGTTGTAGTTTGCGGCAATCACCTGCGGCGGATCTTCCATTTTAAGCCCCTCAGTATACGCTTGGATGTTTTTCCCCTTCGGTCGGGTCGTAATTTGGTTGAAGAGGCTCTCCATCTGCTGCGTGTACTGTGTTACACTGCCTGAACTGTTTATGCCGATGAATCTGCTGCCGCTCCATGTAGGTGGAATTGATTGTTCGAAAACGTTTAATTAAAGCTTCCCGAAACTGCGTCCATAACCCCTTGCCTCGGACCTCGTTGCTATTGTAAATCCACTCGAGCGCTGGGCCTCATAAGAGTGTCGCTGCGAGCCGAATCTGCATTGCATCGTGTGTCGGGGTCGTACAGCCAACGGCCTCAGAAGTAAATTTCGAGAGTCGCAATGAAACGACGAACGTCAGTGTCTCTCGCAGTCGGATTGAACGTCTCCGGTAGCCTCGACGTGCCGCACAAGATTCACTGTAGCCGGTGCCGCTGCTGCTGGGTGAAGTGTCGGTGTCGCCGCTGCTGCTGCTCGCGTCGCTGCTGCATTCGCCACTGCGTTCGCTGCTGCTATGGCGGCTGCCGACTGGTTCGCGAGAAACTCCTCTATTCGCTGGAGTGCCATTTGCGTCTGGTCCAGGCCGGTGTGTAACTCCGTAATTTTTCGTACGGAATTATCACCATTTTCCTTCATTTGGCGATTTATGTGAAGATTTGCGACGAAAATAATTGAAGTTTAGGCGCTGGTCATCTTACTGTGAGTAGAATCAACTGTAGAAATGACGAGGGCTGATTCTGTAGGTCGCGTAGTTCTCCCTTAACCGTAATTCGCGTCCGATCGCGGCCGTTGAAATGAAATTCGATCCGACGCTCCAAATTTCAACCTTTTTGGTCGAAATTCCCAGGGCCGTTGAGATTCGAATCAATCCGACGGTCGAAATTCCAACTTTTTCGCCACTGGACCTGAGGAGTGTTCGAGAACCGGTTCGAGGGGGACGTTAAAAAATTGCGCGGAACTGGTTTACGTACCCGAAATCGGCGCTTTCCGTCGTCGCCACCGCGGTTTTAAAAGCTAGGTTTTGGCGGTCGAAAAACTTCGCGTGAAAACAGGCTCTGATTACCAAGTGTGAGGATCTATGATCGAGTTCAGAAAAGAGAGATTGAATTGAATGAACACCTGGATACAACACGAGGCCTAATATAGGCTCGACACAAGTCCCAGTAACCAGGTGTTACGCGAAGGTTCCGCAAGTCGCGAAGCGTCCGAACAGATCCTTCACAAATTCGGTAGAAGGCAATTCGGTGGCAACCGAAAAGCACAGAATTGGGTGCACGCAACCTAGCTCGGTGCTATAACTATAATAAAATATAGGAAAGCACCTAGCCTAGGAAATCAAGCAATTCATGCATGCATATAATTATCATATGCTAGAATAATAAACTAAAGGCAAGCAAGCATAGCTTGCATAAGCCGTCGTACTCTCAAAGCGCGGGTGGCGAGGCGTGTGGTGTAAGTGGCGAGCTGGGATTGGTATTCGCGGTAGCGGGCAGCAGCATCGTCGTAAGTGCTCTTGTCGTCCACATAGCGCAGTTGCCGGCGACGATAGTCGTTGAGTGTGGTGCGGTAGGCACGGATGGCGGTCGCCACGCTCTGTGGGTTGTTGACATCCGACGCGAAGGAAGGAGGATCACCAGGAGACTAGGGCTCGTGTTCGGGCTTGAAACGAGAATGATTCAACTATGAAAGAGTTGGGTACAAGTACTAACCCTAATTGGGTTGTACCCCATATGGGCTACCCCACTACAGCCTACACAAATGTATAAGCTATATGTTCTGACACACCCCCATAGGCAAAGTGGGGAAAAGAAGGGGTCGTAAGACCAGTCAAGCAAAGCAAAGCAAAGCAAGCCCAGGGTGGATCACAAAGTCACCACACATTCGGAGCACAAGTTCAAGGCCATAAGGCCAGTTCACATGCAAGATCACATATATATATATATATATATATATACAAGAGGCTAAGCAAGCAAGAGCAAGAGTATATATATGTGACAGTACAAGCAAGGTCAAGAAGTGAGCAAGTGAGGCAAGACAGGCACAAGACCCAGCTGAGTGCAGAAGCGCTGATGATCACAAGGCGCTAGTGCCTTGGTGAAGACATCAGCAGTGTTGGCCTCAGAGGCCACGTACGCAAGCCGCAACTGTCCACGCTGCTGTAGCTCACGAGCAAGAAAGTAGCGGAGAGCAATGTGCTTTGTTCTGTGCTCCAGTCGCTGCTCTCGACACAAGGCCAGCATGGCCTTGTTGTCTACGTACAGGACTGGAGGAGAACGAGGCGGCTCTCCAAGGTTGGTCAGCAGGTAGGTGAGCC
This sequence comes from Closterium sp. NIES-65, assembly GCA_948144175.1. Taxonomy (NCBI): domain Eukaryota; kingdom Viridiplantae; phylum Streptophyta; class Zygnematophyceae; order Desmidiales; family Closteriaceae; genus Closterium; species Closterium sp. NIES-65. The sequence goes on from CANXME010001159.1 coordinate 46,559, forward strand.
AGCGAAGCTCCTGGGCAGCCATAGCCCCGGCGTAGATCTCAGCCTCACAACTGGAGCTGAGAACAGAAGACGAGCGGGTAGCCCGCCACGAAACAGAGCCGGAACCAAGACTGAAAGTGTAACCCTGTGACGACCGCTGCGTAGCCTGGTCGTCAGCCCAAGAAGCGTCCGCGTGCCCAGTGAGGACCACTGGACTGCGCCCTCCAAGCACTAGCCCCATGCCCGACGTACTGCACAAGTAGCGCAACACCCTCTTCGCTGCAGCCATGTGCTCTGGTCGGTGTCTCCCAGGAGCAACATAGCGTGCGAGAATGCTAAGAGGGTATGCAAGGTCAGGTCGTGTGCAGGTCATCAGGTACATGAGGCAGCCACAAGCTCTGGATACGGGCCACTCGACTCTACGGACTCATCCGAAGGCAGAGCTGAGAGCGAGTGGCGAGTAGGCAGAGGAGTGGCATGAGGCGAGGAGTACGTGAAGCCGAAGCGCTGAAGGACCTGCTGCACCATGTGTGACTGAGTCAGGGTAATGTTGCGGCGTGCTCTGTCCCGGGTGATCTGCAAGCCAAGGTAGCTGCGCAGTTCACCCAGGTCAGTGCACGTGTGTCTCTTCTGCAGCTCGGACTTCACGTAGACGAGTCCAGCAGTGTCAGCTGTGGCAAAGACCAAGTCGTCGACGTACACGAGGATGTAGAACGGCGGCAGAGAGGTGTCGGTGCGCAGAAACAGCGACGGGTCGGCAGTAGAAGGAGCAAACCCAAGTGCCGCCAGTGTAGTCCTCAGTGTGTCGTGCCACTCACGTGGCGCCTGGCCGAGACCGTAGACTGGACGCCGGAGACTCCACTGGGTACCAGGAGGAAAAGACCCAGTGAAGCCAGGTGGGCGGCGCAGCCAGATCTCCTCGTGCAGGCTGCCCTGCAAGAAAGCAGTGCTGAAGTCGAGAGAGTGCAGCTCATAGTCACGGTGAGCAGCAACGTGCAGCAGTACCCGAAGAGTGGTCATCTTCGGGGTAGGGGAGAAGGTCTGAAAGTAGTCAACCCCCTGCCGCTGACTGAAGCCACGAGCCACGTAACGCGCCTTGAAGACAGGCGGAGAATCCGGCGGCCGCTTCACCCTGAAGATCCACATGCCACTGACGATGTTCGCCCCAGGAGGGGGAACAGCGTCAACGTAGGTGCCTGTGGACTTCCAGGAAGCCATCTCTGCATCCATAGCTGCCTGCCACTGAGAGGAGTAGGGACCCTCTATCGCCTCCGCGTAAGAGCGCGGAGTCGGGATGTCAAGTGCATCCAGGTCTCCCTCAGGGGTAAGCAGTACGGACACGAGATGAGGTGAAGCAGCGGCCAGACACTGGAACTCCTCCTGCCTGTCCTCAAGGACGTCCGTGCCAAGGGCACACTCACCCCCGACGGACGGAGGACAGACAGACTCAGACTCAGCGACAAGACTCGCAGCGTAGTTTAGGCGACAGCGAGCAGCAAAGTCGACGAGCTTAGTAACAAGGGCAGACGCAGCAGTAGACTCGAAAGAAGGGTTAGTGACGGCAGTAGCAAGGAGACGCGTGACAGTAGGACTGGCAGCACGAAGAGAGTCCGACTCCGGGTCGGCAAGAGCAGGAAGAGAGGACGCAGGAGGAGAAGGCAAAGGGGCACGCAGAGAGCAATGGACAGACGCAGAGACATCCGGTGCGTGCCAGGGACAGGAGGAGGGACGCTGACGCGAACCGCGACCACTAGCATGCGCAGCACGAACAGGCGATGCAGGACCAGACGCAGGCTCACGACGCTCACTAAGACCTCCAGTAGGACCAGCGTAGGGAGAAGGAGCAGGCAAAGGGGAAGCAGGCTGTAGCTGTGACTGTGACTGGACAGGCTGTGGACCCTCTAAGGGAGGAGGAGGAGGACCAGTAGAAGGTGTAAGACCAAGAACCTGCTGCAGGAGTGGAACGAAGTACGGTCGAGGCCGCGTGGCGACGCCAGAAACAGCAGGGACAGCACCAGGACCCCCAGCAGGAGTACCCGCTCCAGCAGCACCTCCAGTAGCTCCAGCACCTCCAGCAACACCTCCAGCAGCTCCAGAACCCCCAGCAGCACCTCCAGCAGCTCCAGAACCTCCAGCAGCACCAGGAGCACCCCCAGCAGCACCAGCTCCAGTCGAACCTCCAGGCCCAGCAGCTCCAGTACTCCCAGGACGAGCACCTCCGGGACCCGCGACAGCAGCACCCTCAATAGCCGTCGAACCTCCAGCACCAGCAGCACGGCTCCAGCGCCGGGCAAACCACTCGCGCAGCTCCTGTGGAGAGAGTGGCTCCCGGCGAGACGAAGCACCCGGAGAACCTCCACGCGGAGCACCTCCAGGCACAGCACCCCCAGGTCCAGCACCCCCAGGCAAAGCACCTCCAGGCTCAGCACCCCCAGGGCCAGCACCCCCAGGCCCAGCACCCCCAGGCGTAGCACCCCCAGGCTCAGCACCCCCAGGCTCAGCACCCCTAGGCTCAGCACCCCAGTAGCCGAAGAACCTCCAGCACCAGCAGCACGGCTCCAGCGCCGGGCAAACCACTCGCGCAGCTCCTGTGAAGAGAGTGGCTCCCTGCGAGACGAAGCACCCGGAGAACCTCCAGGCGGAGCACCTCAAGGCTCAGCACCCCCAGGCCGGCACCCCCAGGCAAAGCACCCCATGCGTAGCACCCCCAGGCTCAGCAACCCCCAGGCTCAGTACCCCCAGGCTCAGCACCCTCAGCAGCACCAGAGTCACCAGTGACCTCGACAGGCTCGACT
>CANXME010001160.1:0-49241 GCA_948144175.1 Closterium sp. NIES-65
GGGCCTAGCGTGTGCAAAATAGCAAGAACAAGGGCTTAGCGTGTGCAAAATTGCAAGAACAAGGGCCTAGCGTGTGCAAAATTGCAAGAACAAGGGCCTAGCGAGTGCAAAATAGCAAGAGCAAGGGCCTAGCGTGTGCAAAAAATCAAGAACAAGGGCCTAGCGTTCGCGAAATAGCAAGATTAAGGGCCTAGCGTGTGCAAAATAAAAAGAACAAGGGTCTAGCATGTGCAAAATTGCAAGAACAAAGGCATAGCGTGTGCAAAATAAAAAGAACAAGGTCATAGCATGTGCAAAATAGCAAGAAGAAGGGCCTAGCATGTGCAAAATGTAAGAACAAGGGCCTAGCGTGTGCAAAAAAAAAAGAACAAGGGCCTAGCGTGTGCAAAATTGCAAGAACAAAGGCCTAGCATGTGCAAAATATAAGAACAAGGGCCTAGCGTGTGGAAAAAAAAAAGAACAAGGGCCTAGCGTGTGCAAAATTGCAAGATCAAGGGCCTAGCGTGTGCAAAATAAAAAGAAAAAGGGTCTAGCAGTGCAAAATTGCAAGAACAAAGGGCCTAGCGTGTGCAAAATAAAAAGAACAAGGGCATAGCGTGTGCAAAATAGCAAGAACAAGGGCCTAGCATGTGCAAAATATAAGAACAAGGGCCTAGCGTGTGCAAAATATAAGAACAAGGGCCTAGCGTGTGCAAAATTGCAAGAACAAGGGCCTAGCGTGTGCAAAATAGCAAGAGCAAGGGCCTAGCGTGTGCAAAAAATCAAGAACAAGGGCCTAGCGTTCGCGAAATAGCAAGAACAAGGGCCTAGCGTGTGCAAAATAAAAAGAACAAGGGTCTAGCATGTGCAAAATTGCAAGAACAAGGGCCTAGCGTGTGCAAAATAAAAGAACAAAGGCATAGCGTGTGCAAAATAAAAAGAACAAGGGCCTAGCGTGTGCAAAATAAAAAGAACAAGGGCCTAGCGTGTGCAAAATTGCCAGAACAAGGGCCTAGCGTGTGCAAAATGAAAAGAACAAAGGCCTAGCGTGTGCAAAATTGCAAGAACAAGGGCCTAGCGAGTGCAAAATAGCAACAGCAAGAGCCTAGCGTGTGCAAAAAATCAAGAACAAGGGCCTAGCATTCGCGAAATAGCAAGAGCAAGAGCCTAGCGTGTGCAAAATAAAAAGAACAAGGGTCTAGCATGTGCAAAATTGCAAGAACAAGGGCCTAGCATGTGCAAAATAAAAAGAACAAGGGCATAGCGTGTGCAAGATAGCAAGAACAAGGGCCTAGCTTGTGCAAAATAAAAAGAACAAGGGCCTAGCGTGTGCAAAATAAAAAGAACAAGGGCATAGCGTGTGCAAAATAGCAAGAACAAGGGCCTAGCGTGTGCAAAATAAAAAGAACAAGGGCCTAGCGTGTGCAAAATAAAAAGAACAAGGGCCTAGCGTGTGCAAAATTGCAAGAACAAGGGCCTAGCGTGTGCAAAATTGCAAGAACAAGGGCCTAACGAGTGCAAAATAGCAAGAGCAAGGGCCTAGCATGTGCAAAAAATCAAGAACAAGGGCCTAGCGTTCGCGAGATAGCAAGAACAAGGGCCTAGCGTGTGCAAAATAAAAAGAACAAGGGTCTAGCATGTGCAAAATTGCAAGAACAAGGGCCTAGCGTGTGCAAAATAAAAAGAACAAGTGCATGGCGTGTGCAAAATAAAAAGAACAAGGGCCTAGCGTGTGCGAAATAGAAAGAACAAGGGCCTAGCGTGTGCAAAATTGCAAGAACAAGGGCCTAGCGTGTGCAAAATTGCAAGAACAAGGGCCTAGCGAGTGCAAAATAGCAACAGCAAGGGCCTAGCATGTGCAAAAAATCTAGAACAAGGGCCTAGCGTTCATGAAATAGCAAGAGCAAGGGCCTAGCGTGTGCAAAATAAATAGAACAAGGGTCTAGCATGTGCAAAATTGCAAGAACAAGGGCCTAGCGTGAGCAAAATAAAAAGAACAAGGGCATAGCGTGTGCAAGATAGCAAGAACAAGGGCCTAGCTTGTGCAAAATAAAAAGAACAAGGGCCTAGCGTGTGCAAAATAAAAACAAGAAGGGCCTAGCATGTGCAAAATTGCAAGAACAAGGGCCTAACGTGTGCAAAATTGCAAGAACAAGGGCCTAACGAGTGCAAAATAGCAAGAGCAAGGGCCTAGCTTGTGCAAGAAATCAAGAACAAGGGCCTAGCGTTCGCGAAATAGCAAGAACAAGGGCCTAGCATGTGCAAAATAAAAAGAACAAGGGTCTAGCATGTGCAAAATTGCAAGAACAAGGGCCTAGCGTGTGCAAAATAAAAAGATCAAGGGCATAGCGTGTGCAAAATAGCAAGAACAAGGGCCTAGCGTGTGCAAAATAAAAGAACAAGGGCCTAGCGTGTGCAAAATAAAAAGAACAAGGACCTAGCGTGTGCAAAATTGCAAGAACAAGGGCCTAACGTGTGCAAAATTGCAAGAACAAGGGCCTAGCGAGTGCAAAATAGCAAGAGCAAGGGCCTAGCGTGTGCAAAAAATCAAGTACAAGGGCCTAGCGTTCGCGAAATAGCAAGAACAAGGGCCTAGCGTGTGCAAAATAAAAAGAACAAGGGTCTAGCATGTGCAAAATTGCAAGAGCAAGGGCCTAGCATGTGCAAAATAAAAAGAACAAGGGCGTAGCGTGTGCAAAATAAAAAGAACAAGGGCATAGCGTGTGCAAAATAAAAAGAACAAGGGCCTAGCGTGTGCAAAAAAAAAAGAACAAGGGCCTAGCGTGTGCAAAATTGTAAGAACAAGGGCCTAGCGTGTGCAAAAAAAAAAGAACAAGGGTCTAGCATGTGCAAAATTGCAAGAGCAAGGGCCTAGCATGTGCAAAATAAAAAGAACAAGGGCGTAGCGTGTGCAAAATAAAAAGAACAAGGGCATAGTGTGTGCAAAATAAAAAGAACAAGGGCCTAGCGTTTGCAAAATAAAAAGAACAAGGGCCTAGCGTGTGCAAAATTGCAAGAACAAGGGCCTATCGTGTGCAAAATTGCAAGAACAAGGGCCTAGCGAGTGCAAAATAGCAAGAGCAAGGGCCTAGCGTGTGCAAAAAATCAAGAACAAAGGCCTAGCGTTTGCGAAATTGCAAGAACAAGGGCCTAGCGTGTGCAAAATAAAAAAAACAAGGGTCTAGCATGTGCAAAATTGCAATAACAAGGGCTTAGCGTGTGCAAAAAAAAAAAAAACAGGGGCACAGCGTGTGCAAAATAGCCAGAACAAAGGCCTAGCGTGTGCAAAATAAAAAGAACAAGGGCCTAGCGTGTGCAAAATAAAAAGAACAAGAGCCTAGCGTTTGCAAAATTGCAAGAACAAGGGCCTAGCATGTGCAAAATTGCAAGAACAAGGGCTTAGCGAGTGCAAAATAGCAAGAGCAAGGGCCTAGCGTGTGCAAAAAATCAAGAACAAGGGCCTAGCGTTCGCGAAATAGCAAGAACAAGGGCCTAGCGTGTGCAAAATAAAAAGAACAAGGGTCTAGCATGTGAAGAATTGCAAGAACAAAGGCCTAGCGTGTGCAAAATAAAAAGAACAAGGGCATAGCGTGTGCAAAATAGCAAGAACAAGGGCCTAGCGTGTGCAAAATAAAAAGAACAAGGGCCTAGCGTGTGCGAAATAGCAAGAGCAAGGGCCTAGCGTGTGCAAAATTGCAAGAACAAGGGCCTAGCGTGTGCAAAATTGCAAGAACAAGGGCCTAACGAGTGCAAAATAGCAAGAGCAAGGGCCTAGCATGTGCAAAAAATCAAGAACAAGGGCCTAGCGTTCGCAAAATAGCAAGAACAAGGGCCTAGCGTGTGCAAAATAAAAAGAACAAGGGTCTAGCATGTGCAAAATTGCAAGAACAAGGGCCTAGCGTGTGCAAAATAAAAAGAACAAGGCCATGGCGTGTGCAAAATAAAAAGAACAAGGGCCTAGCGTGTGCAAAATAGAAAGAACAAGGGCCTAGCGTGTGCAAACTTGCAAGAACAAGGGCCTAGCGTGTGCAAAATTGCAAGAACAAGGGCCTAACGAGTGCAAAATAGCAACAGCAAGGGCCTAGCATGTGCAAAAAATCAAGAACAAGGGCCTAGCGTTCACGAAATAGCAAGAGCAAGGGCCTAGCGTGTGCAAAATAAAAAGAACTAGGGTCTAGCATGCGCAAAATTGCAAGAACAAGGGCCTAGTGTGAGCAAAATAAAAAGAACAAGGGCATAGCGTGTGCAAGATAGCAAGAACAAGGGCCTAGCTTGTGCAAAATAAAAAGAACAAGGGCCTAGCGTGTGCAAAAAAAAAAGAAGAAGGGCCTAGCATGTGCAAAATTGCAAGAACAAGGGCCTAACGTGTGCAAAATTGCAAGAACAAGGGCCTAACGAGTGCAAAATAGCAAGAGCAAGGGCCTAGCATGTGCAAGAAATCAAGAACAAGGGCCTAGCGTTCGCGAAATAGCAAGAACAAGGGCCTAGCGTGTGCAAAATAGAAAGAACAAGGGTCTAGCATGTGCAAAATTGCAAGAACAAGTGCCTAGCGTGTGCAAAATTAAAAGAACAAGGGCATAGCGTGTGCAAAATAGCAAGAACAAGGGCCTAGCATGTGCAAAATATAAGAACAAGGGCCTAGCGTGTGCAAAATAATAAGAACAAGGGAATAGCGTGTGCAAAATTGCAAGAACAAGGGCCTAGCGTATGCAAAATTGTAAGAACAAGGGCCTAGCGAGTGCAAAATAGCAAGAGCAAGGGCCTAGCGTGTGCAAAAAAAGAAGAACAAGGGCATTGTATTCGCGAAATAGCAAGAACAAGGGCCTAGCGTGTGCAAAATAAAAAGAACAAGGGCATAGTGTGTGCAAAATTGCAAGAACAAGGGTCTAGCGTGTGCAAAATAAAAAGAACAAGGGCCTAGCGTGTGCAAAATAGCAAGAACAAGGGCCTAGCGTGTGCAAAAATTGCAAGAACAAGGGCCTAGCGTGTGCAAAATTGCAAGAACAAGGGCCTAGCGAGTGCAAAATAGCAACAGCAAGGGCCTAGCGTGTGCACAAAATCAAGAATAAGGGCCTAGCGTTCGCGAAATAGCAAGAGCAAGAGCCTAGCGTGTGCAAAATAAAAAGAACAAGGGTCTAGCATGTGCAAAATTGCAAGAACAAGTGCCTAGCGTGTGCAAAATCAAAAGAACAAGCGCATAGCGTGTGCAAGATAGCAAGAACAAGGGCCTAGCTTGTGCAAAATAAAAAGAACAAGGGCCTAGCGTGTGTAAAATTGCAAGAGCATGGGCATAGCGTGTGCAAAATAGCAAGAACAAGGGCCTAGCGTGTGCAAAATAAAAAGAACAAGGGCCTAGCGTGTGCAAAATTGCAAGAACAAGGGCCTAGCGTGTGCAAAATTGCAAGAACAAGGGCCTAACGAGTGCAAAATAGCAAGAGCAAGGGCCTAGCATGTGCAAAAAATCAAGAACAAGGGCCTAGCGTTCGCGAAATAGCAAGAACAAGGGCCTATCGTGTGCAAAATAAAAAGAACAAGGGTCTAGCATGTGCAAAATTGCAAGAACAAGGGCCTAGCGTGTGCAAAATAAAAAGAACAAGGGCATGGCGTGTGCAAAATAAAAAGAACAAGGGCCTAGCATGTGCAGAATAGAAAGAACAAGGGCCTAGCGTGTGCAAAATTGCAAGAACAAGGGCCTAGCGTGTGCAAAATTGCAAGAACAAGGGCCTAGCGAGTGCAAAATAGCAACAGCAAGGGCCTAGCATGTGCAAAAAATCAAGAACAAGGGCCTAGCGTTCACGAAATAGCAAGAGCAAGGGCCTAGCGTGTGCAAAATAAAAAGAACAAGGGTCTAGCATGTGCAAAATTGCAAAAACAAGGGCCTAGCGTGAGCAAAATAAAAAGAACAAGGGCATAGCGTGTGCAAGATAGCAAGAACAAGGGCCTAGCTTGTGCAAAATAAAAAGAACAAGGGCCTAGCGTGTGCAAAATAAAAAGAAGAAGGGCCTAGCATGTGCAAAATTGCAAGAACAAGGGCCTAACGTGTGCAAAATTGCAAGAACAAGGGCCTAACGAGTGCAAAATAGCAAGAGCAAGGGCCTAGCATGTGCAAGAAATCAAGAACAAGGGCCTAGCGTTCGCGAAATAGCAAGAACAAGGGCCTAGCGTGTGCAAAATAAAAAGATCAAGGGCATAGCGTGTGCAAAATAGCAAGAACAAGGACCTAGCGTGTGCAAAATAAAAAGAACAAGGGCCTAGCGTGTGCAAAATTACAAGAACAAGGGCCTAGCGTGCGCAAAATTGCAAGAACAAGGGCCTAGCGAGTGCAAAATAGCAAGAGCAAGGGCCTAGCGTGTGCAAAAAATCAAGAACAAGGGCCTAGCGTTTGCGAAATAGCAAGAACAAGGGCCTAGCGTGTGCAAAATAAAAAGAACAAGGGTCTAGCATGTGCAAAATTGCAAGAGCAAGGGCCTAGCATGTGCAAAATAAAAAGAACAAGGGCGTAGCGTGTGCAAAATAAAAAGAACAAGGGCATAGCGTGTGCAAAATAAAAAGAACAAGGGCCTAGCGTGTGCAAATTAAAAAGAACAAGGGCCTAGCGTGTGCAAAATTGCAAGAACAAGGGCCTAGCGTGTGCAAAATTGCAAGAACAAGGGCCTAGTGAGTGCAAAATAGCAAGAGCAAGGGCCTAGTGTGTGCAAAAAATCAAGAACAAGTGCCTAGCGTTTGCGAAATTGCAAGAACAAGGGCCTAGCGTGTGCAAAATAAAAAAAACAAGGGTCTAGCATGTGCAAAATTGCAAGAACAAGGGCTTAGCGTGTGCAAAATAAAAAGAACAAGGGCACAGCGTGTGCAAAATAGCCAGAACAAAGGCCTAGCGTGTGCAAAATAAAAAGAACAAGGGCCTAGCGTGTGCAAAATAAAAAGAACAAGGGCCTACCGTTTGCAAAATTGCAAAAACAAGGGCCTAGCATGTGCAAAATTGCAAGAACAAGGGCTTAGCGAGTGCAAAATAGCAAGAGCAAGGGCCTAGCGTGTGCAAAAAATCAAGAACAAGGGCCTAGCGTTCGCGAAATAGCAAGAACAAGGGCCTAGCGTGTGCAAAAAAAAAAGAACAAGGGTCTAGCATGTGCAAAATTGCATGAACAAGGGCCTAGCGTGTGCAAAATAAAAAGAACAAGGGCATAGCGTGTGCAAAATAGCAAGAACAAGGGCCTAGCGTGTGCAAAATAAAAAGAACAAGGGCCTAGCGTGTGCAAAATAGCAAGAACAAGGGCCTAGCGTGTGCAAAATTGCAAGAACAAGGGCCTAGCGTGTGCAAAATTGCAAGAACAAGGGCCTAGCGAGTGCAAAATAGCAAGAGCAAGGGCCTAGTGTGTGCAAAAAATCAAGAACAAAGGCCTAGCGTTCGCGAAATAGCAAGAACAAGGTCCTAACATGTGCAAAATAAAAAGAACAAGGATCTAGCATGTGCAAAATTGCAAGAACAAGGGCCTAGAGTGTGCAAAATAAAAAGAACAAGGGCATAGCGTGTGCAAAATAGCAAGAACAAGGGCCTAGCATGTGCAAAATACAAGAACAAGGGCCTAGCGTGTGCAAAATAAAAAGAACAAGGGCCTAGCGTGTGCAAAATTGCAAGAACAAGGGCCTAGCGTGTGCAAAATTGCAAGAACAAGAGCCTAGCGAGTGCAAAATAGCAAGACCAAGGGCCTAGCGTATGCAAAAAATCAAGAACAAGGGCCTTGTGTTCGCGAAATAGCAACAACAAGGGCCTAGCGTGTGCAAAATAAAAAGAACAAGGGCCTAGCGTGTGCAAAATTGCAAGAACAAGGGCCTAGCGTGTGCAAAATTGCAAGAACAAGGGCCTAACAAGTGCAAAATAGCAAGAGCAAGGGCCTAGCATGTGCAAAAAATCAAGAACAAGGGCCTAGCGTTCGCGAAATAGCAAGAACAAGGGCCTAGCCTGTGCAAAATAAAAAGAACAAGGGTCTAGCATGTGCAAAATTGCAAGAACAAGGGCCTAGCGTGTGCAAAATAAAAAGAACAAGGGCATGGCGTGTGCAAAATAAAAAGAACAAGGGCCTAGCGTGTGCAAAATATAAAGAACAAGGGCCTAGCGTGTGCAAACTTGCAAGAACAAGGGCCTAGCGTGTGCAAAATTGCAAGAACAAGGGCCTAGCGAGTGCAAAATAGCAACAGCAAGGGCCTAGCATGTGCAAAAAATCAAGAACAAGGGCCTAGCGTTCGCGAAATAGCAAGAACAAGGGCCTAGCGTATGCAAAATAAAAAGAACAAGGGTCTAGCATGTGCAAAATTGCAAGAACAAGGGCCTAGCGTGAGCAAAATAAAAAGAACAAGGGCATAGCGTGTGCAAGATAGCAAGAACAAGGGCCTAGCTTGTGCAAAATAAAAAGAACAAGGGCCTAGCGTGTGTAAAATAAAAAGAAGAAGGGCCTAGCATGTGCAAAATTGCAAGAACAAGGGCCTAACGTGTGCAAAATTGCAAGAACAAGGGCCTAACGTGTGCAAAATAGCAAGAGCAAGGGCCTAGCATGTGCAAGAAATCAAGAACAAGGGCCTAGCGTTAGCGAAATAGCAAGAACAAGGGCCTAGCGTGTGCAAAATAAAAAGAACAAGGGTCTAGCATGTGCAAAATTGCAAGAACAAGGGCCTAGCGTGTGCAAAATAAATAGAACAAGGGCATAGCGTGTGCAAAATAGCAAGAACAAGGGCCTAGCGTGTGCAAAATAAAAAGAACAAGGGCCTAGCGTGTGCAAAAAAAAAAGAACAAGGACCTAGCGTGTGCAAAATTGCAAGAACAAAGGCCTAACGTGTGCAAAATTGCAAGAACAAGGGCCTAGCGAGTGCAAAATAGCAAGAGCAAGGGCCTAGCGTGTGCAAAAAATCAAGAACAATGGCCTAGCGTTCGCGAAATAGCAAGAACAAGGGCCTAGCGTGTGCAAAATAAAAAGAACAAGGGTCTAGCATGTGCAAAATTGCAAGAGCAAGGGCCTAGCATGTGCAAAATAAAAAGAACAAGGGCGTAGCGTGTGCAAAATAAAAAGAACAAGGGCATAGCGTGTGCAAAATAAAAAGAACAAGGGCCTAGCGTGTGCAAAATAAAAAGAACAAGGGCCTAGCGTGTGCAAAATTGCAAGAACAAGGGCCTAGTGTGTGCAAAATTGCAAGAACAAGGGCCTAGTGAGTGCAAAATAGCAAGAGCAAGGGCCTAGCGTGTGCAAAAAATCAAGAACAAGTGCCTAGCGTTTGCGAAATTGCAAGAACAAGGGCCTAGCGTGTGCAAAATAAAAAGAACAAGGGTCTAGCATGTGCAAAATTGCAAGAACAAGGGCCTAGCGTGAGCAAAATAAAACGAACAAGGGCATAGCGTGTGCAAGATAGCAAGAACAAGGGCCTAGCTTGTGCAAAATAAAAAGAACAAGGGCCTAGCGTGTGCAAAATAAAAAGAAGAAGGGCCTAGCATGTGCAAAATTGCAAGAACAAGGGCCTAACGTTTGCAAAATTGCAAGAACAAGGGCCTAACGAGTGCAAAATAGCAAGAGCAAGGGCCTAGCATGTGCACGAAATCAAGAACAACGGCCTAGCGTTCGCGAAATAGCAAGAACAAGGGCCTAGCGTGTGCAAAATAAAAAGAACAAGGGTCTAGCATGTGCAAAATTGCAAGAACAAGGGCCTAGCGTGTGCAAAATATAAAGAGCAAGGGCATAGCGTGTGCAAAAAAACAAGAACAAGGGCCTAGCGTGTGCAAAATAAAAAGAACAAGGGCCTAGCGTGTGCAAAATAAAAAGAACAAGGACCTAGCGTGTGCAAAATTGCAAGAACAAAGGCCTAACGTGTGCAAAATTGCAAGAACAAGGGCCTAGCGAGTGCAAAATAGCAAGAGCAAAGGCCTAGCGTGTGCAAAAAATCAAGAACAAGGGCCTAGCGTTCGTGAAATAGCATGAACAAGGGCCTAGCGTGTGCAAAATAAAAAGAACAAGGGCATAGCGTGTGCAAAATAAAAAGAACAAGGGCCTAGCGTGTGCAAAATAAAAAGAACAAGGGCCTAGCGTGTGCAAAATTGCAAGAACAAGGGCCTAACGTGTGCAAAATTGCAAGAACAAGGGCCTAGTGAGTGCAAAATAGCAAGAGCAAAGGCCTAGCGTGTGCAAAAAATCAAGAACAAGTGCCTAGCAGTTTGCGAAATTGCAAGAACAAGGGCCTAGCGTGTGCAAAATAAAAAAAACAAGCGTCTAGCATGTGCAAAATTGCAAGAACAAGGGCTTAGCGTGTGCAAAATAAAAAGAACAAGGGCACAGCGTGTGCAAAATAGCCAGAACAAAGGCCTAGCGTGTGCAAAATAAAAAGAACAAGGGCCTAGCGTGTGCAAAATAAAAAGAACAAGGGCCTAGCGTTTGCAAAATTGCAAGAACAAGGGCCTAGCATGTGCAAAATTGCAAGAACAAGGGCTTAGCGAGTGCAAAATAGCAAGAGCAAGGGCCTAGCGTGTGCAAAAAATCAAGAACAAGGGCCTAGCGTTCTCGAAATAGCAAGAACAAGGGCCTAGCGTGTGCAAAATAAAAAGAACAAGGGTCTAGCATGTGCAAAATTGCAAGAACAAGGGCCTAGCGTGTGCAAAATAAAAAGAACAAGGGCATAGCGTGTGCGAAATAGCAAGAACAAGGGCCTAGCGTGTGCAAAATAAAAAGAACAAGGGCCTAGCGTGTGCAAAATAGCAAGAACAAGGGCCTAGCGTGTGCAAAATTGCAAGAACAAAGGCCTAGCGTGTGCAAAATTGCAAGAACAAGGGCCTAGCGAGTGCAAAATAGCAAGAGCAAGGGCCTAGCATGTGCAAGAAATCAAGAACAAGGGCCTAGCGTTCGCGAAATAGCAAGAACAAGGGCCTAGCGTGTGCAAAATAAAAAGAACAAGGGTCTAGCATGTGCAAAATTGCAAGAACAAGGGCCTAGCGTGTGCAAAATATAAAGAGCAAGGGCATAGGGTGTGCAAAATAGCAAGAACAAGGGCCTAGCGTGTGCAAAATAAAAAGAACAAGGGCCTAGCGTGTGCAAAATAAAAAGAACAAGGACCTAGCGTGTGCAAAATTGCAAGAACAAAGGCCTAACGTGTGCAAAATTGCAAGAACAAGGGCCTAGCGAGTGCAAAATAGCAAGAGCAAGGGCCTAGCGTGTGCAAAAAAATCAAGAACAAGGGCCTAGCGTTCGCGAAATAGCATTAACAAGGGCCTAGCGTGTGCAAAATAAAAAGAACAAGGGTCTAGCATGTGCAAAATTGCAAGAGCAAGGGCCTAGCATGTGCAAAATAAAAAGAACAAGGGCGTAGCGTGTGCAAAATAAAAAGAACAAGGGCATAGCGTGTGCAAAATAAAAAGAACAAGGGCCTAGCGTGTGCAAAATAAAAAGAACAAGGGCCTAGCGTGTGCAAAATTGCAAGAACAAGGGCCTAACGTGTGCAAAATTGCAAGAACAAGGGCCTAGTGAGTGCAAAATAGCAAGAGCAAAGGCCTAGCGTGTGCAAAAAATCAAGAACAAGTGCCTAGCGTTTGCGAAATTGCAAGAACAAGGGCCTAGCGTGTGCAAAATAAAAAAAACAAGCGTCTAGCATGTGCAAAATTGCAAGAACAAGGGCTTAGCGTGTGCAAAATAAAAAGAACAAGGGCACAGCGTGTGCAAAATAGCCAGAACAAAGGCCTAGCGTGTGCAAAATAAAAAGAACAAGGGCCTAGCGTGTGCAAAATAAAAAGAACAAGGGCCTAGCGTTTGCAAAATTGCAAGAACAAGGGCCTAGCATGTGCAAAATTGCAAGAACAAGGGCTTAGCGAGTGCAAAATAGCAAGAGCAAGGGCCTAGCGTGTGCAAAAAATCAAGAACAAGGGCCTAGCGTTCTCGAAATAGCAAGAACAAGGGCCTAGCGTGTGCAAAATAAAAAGAACAAGGGTCTAGCATGTGCAAAATTGCAAGAACAAGGGCCTAGCGTGTGCAAAATAAAAAGAACAAGGGCATAGCGTGTGCAAAATAGCAAGAACAAGGGCCTAGCGTGTGCAAAATAAAAAGAACAAGGGCCTAGCGTGTGCAAAAAAGCAAGAACAAGGGCCTAGCGTGTGCAAAATTGCAAGAACAAAGGCCTAGCGTGTGCAAAATTGCAAGAACAAGGGCCTAGCGAGTGCAAAATAGCAAGAGCAAGGGCCTAGGGTGTGCAAAAACTCAAGAACAAGGGCCTAGCGTTCGCGAAATAGCAAGAACAAGGGCCTAACATGTGCAAAATAAAAAGAACAAGGGTCAAGCATGTGCAAAATTGCAAGAACAAGGGCCTAGAGTGTGCAAAATAAAAAGAACAAGGGCATAGCGTGTGCAAAATAGCAAGAACAAGGGCCTAGCATGTGCAAAATACAAGAATAAGGGCCTAGCGTGTGCAAAATAAAAAGAACAAGGGCCTAGCGTGTGCAAAATTGCAAGAACAAGGGCCTAGCGAGTGCAAAATAGCGAGACCAAGTTCCTAGCGTATGCAAAAAAATCAAGAACAAGGGCCTTGTGTTCGCGAAATAGCAAGAACAAGGGCCTAGCGTGTGCAAAATAAAAAGAACAAGGGTCTAGCATGTGCAAAATTGCAAGAACAAGGGCATAGCGTGTGCAAAATAAAAATAACACAGGCATAGCGTGTGCAAAATAAAAAGAACAAGGGCCTAGCGTGTGCAAAATTGCAAGAACAAGGGCCTAGCGAGTGCAAAATAGCAAGACCAAGGGCCTTGCGTATGCAAAAAATCAAGAACAAGTGCCTTGTGTTCGCAAAATAGCAAGAACAAGGGCGTAGCGTGTGCAAAATAAAAAGAACAAGGGTCTAGCATGTGCAAAATTGCAAGAACAAGGGCATAGCGTGTGCAAAATAAAAATAACACGGGCATAGCGTGTGCAAAATAAAAAGAACAAGAGCCTAGCGTGTGCAAAATTGCAAGAACAAGGGCCTAGCGTGTGCAAAATAAAAAGAACAAGGGCATAGCGTGTGCAAATTAGCAAGAACAAGGGCCTAGCATGTGCGAAATACAGAAACAAGGGCCTAGCGTGTGCAAAATAAAAAGAACAAGGGCCTAGCGTGTGCAAAATTGCAAGAACAAGGGCCTAGCGTGTGCAAAATTGCAAGAACAAGGGCCTAGCGAGTGCAAAATAGCTAGAGCGAGGGCCTAGCGTGTTGAAAAAATCAAGAACAAGGGCATAGGGTTCGCGAAATAGCAAGAACAAGGGCCTAGCGTGTGCAAAATAAAAAGAACAAGGGCATGGCGTGTGCAAAATAGCAAGAACAAGGGCCTAGCGTGTGCAAAATAAAAAGAACAAGGGCCTAGCGTGTTCAAAATAAAAAGAACAAGGGTCTAGCATGTGCAAAATTGCAAGAACAAGGGCCTAGCGTGTGCAAAATAAAAAGAACAAGGGCATAGCGTGTGCAAGATTGCAAGAACAAGGGCCTAGCTTGTGCAAAGTAAAAAGAACAAGGGCCTAGCGTGTGCAAAATAAAAAGAACAAGGGCCTAGCGTGTGCAAAATAAAAAGAACAAGGGCCTAGCGTATGCAAATTTGCAACAACAAGGGCCTAGCGAGTGCAAAATAGCAAGAACAAGGGCCTAGCGTGTGCAAAAAATCAAGAACAAGGGCCTAGCATTCGCGAAATAGCAAGAACAAGGGCCTAGTGTGTGCAAAATAAAAGGAACAAGGGTCCAGCATGTGTAAAATTGTTAGAACAAGGGCCTAGCGTGTGCAAAGTAAAAAGAACAAGGGCCTAGCGTGTGCAAAATAAAAAGAACAAGGGCCTAGCGTGTGCAAAATAAAAAGAACAAGGGCCTAGCGTGTGCAAAATTGCAAGAACAAGGGCCTAACGTGTGCAAAATTGCAAGAACAAGGGCCTAGCGAGTGGAAAATAGCAAGAACAAGGGCCTAGCGTGTGCAAAAAAGCAAGAGCAAGGGCCTAGCGCGTGCAAAAAATCAAGAACAAGGGCCTAGCGTTCGCGAAATAGCAAGAACAAAGGCCTAGCGTGTACAAAATAAAAAGAACAAGGGCATAGCATGTTCAAAATAGCAAGAACAAGGGCCTAGCGGGTGCAAAATAAAAAGAACAAGGGCCTAGCGTGTGCAAAATAAAAAGAACAAGGGCCTAGCGTGTACAAAATTGCAAGAACAAGGGCCTAGCGTGTGCAAAAGTGCAAAAACAAGGGCCTAGCGAGTGCAAAACAGCAAGAGCAAGGGCCTAGCGTGTGCAAAAAATCAAGAACAAGGGCCTAGCGTTCGCGAAATAGCAAGAACATGGGCCTAGCATGTGCAAAATAAAAAGAACAAGTTTCTAGCATGTGCAAAATTGCAAGAACAAGGGCCTAGCGTGTGCAAAATAAAAAGATCAAGGGCATAGCGTGTGCAAAATAGCAAGAGCAAGGGCCTAGCGTGTGCAAAATAAAAAGAACCAGGGCCTAGCGTGTGCAAAATAAAAAGAACAAGGACCTAGCGTGTGCAAAATTGCAAGAACAAGGGCCTAACGTGTGCAATATTGCAAGAACAAGGGCCTAGCGAGTGCAAAATAGCAAGAGCAAGGGCCTAGCGTGTGCAAAAAATCAAGAACAAGGGCCTAGCGTTCGCGAAATAGCAAGAACAAGGGCCTAGCGTGTGCAAAATTAAAAGAACAAGGGCCTAGCGTGTGCAAAATAAAAAGAACAAGGGCCTAGCGTGTGCAAATTTGCAACAACAAGGGCCTAGCGAGTGCAAAATAGCAAGAACAAGGGCCTAGCGTGTGCAAAAAATCAAGAACAAGGGCCTAGCATTCGCGAAATAGCAAGAACAAGGGCCTAGTGTGTGCAAAATAAAAGGAACAAGGGTCCAGCATGTGTAAAATTGTTAGAACAAAGGCCTAGCGTGTGCAAAGTAAAAAGAACAAGGGCCTAGCGTGTGCAAAATAAAAAGAACAAGGGCCTAGCGTGTGCAAAATAGCAAGAACAAGGGCCTAGCGTGTGCAAAATTGCAAGAACAAGGGCCTAGCGTGTGCAAACTTGCAAGAACAAGGGCCTAGCGAGTGCAAAATAGCAAGAGCAAGGGCCTAGCGTGTGCAAAAAATCAAGAACAAAGGCCTAGCGTTCGCGAAATAGAAAGAACAAGGGCCTAGCGTGTGAAAAATTGCAAGAACAAGGGCCTAGTGTGTGCAAAATAAAAAGAACAAGGGCCTAGCGTGTGCAAATTTGCAACAACAAGGGCCTAGCGAGTGCAAAATAGCAAGAACAAGGGCCTAGCGTGTGCAAAAAATCAAGAACAAGGGCCTAGCATTCGCGAAATAGCACGAACAAGGGCCTAGTGTGTGCAAAATAAAAGGAACAAGGGTCCAGCATGTGTAAAATTGTTAGAACAAGGGCCTAGCGTGTGCAAAGTAAAAAGAACAAGGGCCTAGCGTGTGCAAAATAAAAAGAACAAGGATCTAGCGTGTGCAAAATAAAAAGAACAAGGGCCTAGCGTGTGCAAAATGGCAAGAACAAGGGCCTAACGTGTGCAAAATTGCAAGAACAAGGGCCTAGCGAGTGGAAAATAGCAAGAACAAGGGCCTAGCGTGTGCAAAAAAGCAAGAGCAAGGGCCTAGCGCGTGCAAAAAATCAAGAACAAGGGCCTAGCGTTCGCGAAATAGCAAGAACAAGGGCCTAGCGTGTACAAAATAAAAAGAACAAGGGCATAGCATGTTCAAAATAGCAAGAACAAGGGCCTAGCGGGTGCAAAATAAAAAGAACAAGGGCCTAGCGTGTGCAAAATAAAAAGAACAAGGGCCTAGCGTGTACAAAATTGCAAGAACAAGGGCCTAGCGTGTGCAAAAGTGCAAAAACAAGGGCCCAGCGAGTGCAAAACAGCAAGAGCAAGGGCCTAGCGTGTGCAAAAAATCAAGAACAAGGGCCTAGCGTTCGCGAAATAGCAAGAACATGGGCCTAGCATGTGCAAAATAAAAAGAACAAGTTTCTAGCATGTGCAAAATTGCAAAAACAAGGGCCTAGCGTGTGCAAAATAAAAAGATCAAGGGCATAGCGTGTGCAAAATAGCAAGAGCAAGGGCCTAGCGTGTGCAAAATAAAAAGAACCAGAGCCTAGCGTGTGCAAAATAAAAAGAACAAGGACCTAGCGTGTGCAAAATTGCAAGAACAAGGGCCTAACGTGTGCAATATTGCAAGAACAAGGGCCTAGCGAGTGCAAAATAGCAAGAGCAAGGGCCTAGCGTGTGCAAAAAATCAAGAACAAGGGCCTAGCGTTCGCGAAATAGCAAGAACAAGGGCCTAGCGTGTGCAAAATTAAAAGAACAAGGGCCTAGCGTGTGCAAAATAAAAAGAACAAGGGCCTAGCGTGTGCAAATTTGCAACAAGGGCCTAGCGAGTGCAAAATAGCAAGAACAAGGGCCTAGCGTGTGCAAAAAATCAAGAACAAGGGCCTAGCATTCGCGAAATAGCAAGAACAAGGGCCTAGTGTGTGCAAAATAAAAGGAACAAGGGTCCAGCATGTGTAAAATTGTTAGAACAAGGGCCTAGCGTGTGCAAAGTAAAAAGAACAAGGGCCTAGCGTGTGCAAAATAAAAAGAACAAGGATCTAGCGTGTGCAAAATAAAAAGAACAAGGGCCTAGCTTGTGCAAAATTGCAAGAACAAGGGCCTAACGTGTGCAAAATTGCAAGAACAAGGGCCTAGCGAGTGGAAAATAGCAAGAACAAGGGCCTAGCGTGTGCAAAAAAGCAAGAGCAAGGGCCTAGCACGTGCAAAAAATCAAGAACAAGGGCCTAGCGTTCGCGAAATAGCAAGAACAAGGGCCTAGCGTGTGCAAAATAAAAAGATCAAGGGCATAGCGTGTGCAAAATAGCAAGAGCAAGGGCCTAGCGTGTGCAAAATAAAAAGAACCAGGGCCTAGCGTGTGCAAAATAAAAAGAACAAGGACCTAGCGTGTGCAAAATTGCAAGAACAAGGGCCTAACGTGTGCAATATTGCAAGAACAAGGGCCTAGCGAGTGCAAAATAGCAAGAGCAAGGGCCTAGCGTGTGCAAAAAATCAAGAACAAGGGCCTAGCGTTCGCGAAATAGCAAGAACAAGGGCCTAGCGTGTGCAAAATAAAAAGAACAAGGGTCTAGCATTCGCAAAATAGCAAGAGCAAGGGCCTAGCATGTGCAAAATAAAAAGAACAAGGGCGTAGCATGTGCAAAATAAAAAGAACAAGGGCATAGCGTGTGCAAAATAAAAAGAACAAGGGCCTAGCGTGTGCAAAATAAAAAGAACAAGGGCCTAGCGTGTGCAAAATTGCAAAAACAAGGGCCTAGCGTGTGCAAAATTGCAAGAACAAGGGCCTAGCGAGTGCAAAATAGCTAGAGCAAGGGCCTAGCGTGTGCAAAAAATCAAGAACAATGGCATAGGGTTCGCAAAATAGCAAGAACAAGGGCCTAGCGTGTGCAAAATAAAACGAACAAGGGCATGGCGTGTGCAAAATAGCAAGAACAAGGGCCTAGCGTGTGCAAAATAAAAAGAACAAGGGCCTAGCGTGTGCAAAATAAAAAGAACAAGGGTCTAGCATGTGCAAAATTGCGAGAACAAGGGCCTAGCGTGTGCAAAATAAAAAGAACAAGGGCATAGCGTGTGCAACATTGCAAGAACAAGGACCTAGCTTGTGCAAAGTAAAAAGAACAAGGGCCTAGCGTGTGCAAAATAAAAAGAACAAGGGCATAGCTTGTGCAAAGTAAAAAGAACAAGGGCCTAGCGTGTGCAAAATAAAAAGAACAAGGGCCTAGCGTGTGCAAAAAAAAAAGAACAAGGGCCTAGCGTGTGCAAAATTGCAACAACAAGGGCCTAGCGAGTGCAAAATAGCAAGAACAAGGGCCTAGCGTGTGCAAAAAATCAAGAACAAGGGCCTAGCATTCGCAAAATAGCAAGAACAAGGGCCTAGTGTGTGCAAAATAAAAGGAACAAGGGTCTAACATGTGTAAAATTGTTAGAACAAGGGCCTAGCGTGTGCTAAATAGCAAGAACAAATGCCTAGCGTGTGCAAAATAAAAAGAACAAGGGCCTAGCGTGTGCAAAATAAAACGAACAAGGGCCTAGCGTGTGCAAAATTGCAAGAACAAGGGCCTAACGTGTGCAAAATTGCAAGAACAAGGGCCTAGCGAGTGAAAAATAGCAAGAACAAGGGCCTAGCGTGTGCAAAAAAGCAAGAGCAAGGGCCTAGCGCGTGCAAAAAATCAAGAACAAGGGCCTAGCGTTCGCGAAATAGCAAGAACAAGGGCCTAGCGTGTACAAAATAAAAAGAACAAGGGCATAGCATGTGCAAAATAGCAAGAACAAGGGCCTAGCGGGTGCAAAATAAAAAGAACAAGGGCCTAGCGTGTGCAAAATTGCAAGAACAAGGGCCTAGCGTTCGCGAAATAGCAAGAACATGGGCCTAGCGTGTGCAAAATAAAAAGAACAAAGGTCTAGCATGTGCAAAATTGCAAGAACAAGGGCCTAGCGTGTGCAAAATAAAAAGAACAAGGGCATAGCGTGTGCAAAATAGCAAGAACAAGGGCCTAGCGTGTGCAAAATTAAAAGAACAAGGGCCGAGCGTGTGCAAAATAGCAAGAACAAGGGCCTAGCGTGTGCAAAATTGCAAGAACAAGGGCCTAGCGTGTGCAAAATTGCAAGAACAAGGGCCTAGCGAGTGCAAAATAGCAAGAGCAAGGGCCTAGCGTGTGCAAAAAATCAAGAACAAGGGCCTAGCGTTCGCGAAATAGCAAGAACAAGGGCCTAGCGTGTGCAAAATAAAAAGAACAAGGGTCTAGCATGTGCAAAATTGCAAGAACAAGGGCCTAGCGTGTGCAAAATAAAAAGAACAAGGGCATAGCGTGTGCAAAGTAGCAAGAACAAGGGCCTAGCATGTGCAAAATATAAGAACAAGGGCCTAGCGTGTGCAAAATAAAAAGAACAAGGGCCTAGCGTGTGCAAAATTGCAAGTACAAGGGCCTAGCGTATGCAAAATTGTAAGAACAAGGGCCTAGCGAATGCAAAATAGCAAGAGCAAGGGCCTAGCGTATGCAAAAAAACAAGAACAAGGGCATTGTGTTCGCGAAATAGCGAAGAACAAGGGCCTAGCGTGTGCAAAATAAAAAGAACAAGGGCATAGCGTGTGCAAAATAGCAAGAACAAGGGCCTAGCGTGTGGAAAATAAAAAGAACAAGGGCCTAGCGTGTGCAAAATAGCAAGAACAAGGGCCTAGCGTGTGCAAAATTGCAAGAACAAGGGCCTAGCGTGTGCAAAATTGCAAGAACAAGGGCCTAGCGAGTGCAAAATAGCAAGAGCAAGGGCCTAGCGTGTGCAAAAAATTAAGAACAAGGGCCTAGCGTTCGCGAAATAGCAAGAACAAGGGCCTAGCGTGTGCAAAAATAAAAGAACAAGGGTCTAGCATGTGCAAAATTGCAAGAACAAGGGCCTAGCGTGTGCAAAATAAAAAGAACAAGGGCATAGCGTGTGCAAAATAAAAAGAACAAGGGCCTATCGTGTGCAAAATAAAAAGAACAAGGGCCTAGCGTGTGCAAAATTGCAAGAACAAGGGCCTAGCGTGTGCAAAATTGCAAGAACAAGGGCCTAGCGAGTGCAAAATAGCAACAGCAAGGGCCTAGCGTGTGCAAAAAATCAAGAACAAGGGCCTAGCGTTCGCGAAATAGCAAGAGCAAGAGCCTAGCGTGTGCAAAATAAAAAGAACAAGGGTCTAGCATGTGCAAAATTGAAAGAACAAGGGCCTAGCGTGAGCAAAATAAAAAGAACAAGGGCATAGCGTGTGCAAGATAGCAAGAACAAGGGCCTAGCTTGTGCAAAATAAAAAGAACAAGGGCCTAGCGTGTGCAAAATTGCAAGAACAAGGGCCTAGCGTGTGCAAAATTGCAAGAACAAGGGCCTAGCGAGTGCAAAATAGCTAGAGCAAGGGCCTAGCGTGTGCAAAAAATCAAGAACAAGGGCATAGGGTTCGCGAAATAGCAAGAACAAGGGCCTAGCGTGTGCAAAATAAAAAGAACAAAGGCATGGCGTGTGCAAAATAGCAAGAACAAGGGCCTAGCGTGTGCAAAATAAAAAGAACAAGGGCCTAGCGTGTGCAAAATAAAAAGAACAAGGGCCTAGCGTGTACAAAATTGCAACAACAAGGGCCTAGCGAGTGCAAAATAGCAAGAACAAGGGCCTAGCGTGTGCAAAAAATCAAGAACAAGGGCCTAGCATTCGCAAAATAGCAAGAACAAGGGCCTAGTGTGTGCAAAATAAAAGGAACAAGGGTCTAACATGTGTAAAATTGCAAGAACAAGGGCCTAGCGTGTGCAAAATAGCAAGAACAAATGCCTAGCGTGTGCAAAATAAAAAGAACAAGGGCCTAGCGTGTGCAAAATAAAAAGAACAAGGGCCTAGCGTGTGCAAAATTGCAAGAACAAGGGCCTAACGTGTGCAAAATTGCAAGAACAAGGGCCTAGCGAGTGGAAAATAGCAAGAACAAGGGCCTAGCGTGTGCAAAAAAGCAAGAGCAAGGGCCTAGCGCGTGCAAAAAATCAAGAACAAGGGCCTAGCGTTCGCGAAATAGCAAGAACAAGGGCCTAGCGTGTACAAAATAAAAAGAACAAGGGCATAGCATGTGCAAAATAGCAAGAACAAGGGCCTAGCATGTGCAAAATAAAAAGAACAAGGGCCTAGCGTGTGCAAAATAAAAAGAACAAGGGCCTAGCGTGTACAAAATTGCAAGAACAAGGGCCTAGCGTGTGCAAAAGTGCAAAAACAAGGGCCTAGCGAGTGCAAAACAGCAAGAGCAAGGGCCTAGCGTGTGCAAAAAATCAAGAACAAGGGCCTAGCGTTCGCGAAATAGCAAGAACATGGGCCTAGCGTGTGCAAAATAGCAAGAACAAGGGCCTAGCGTGTGCAAAATAGCAAGAACAAGGGCCTAGCGTGTGCAAAATTGCAAGAACAAGGGCGTAGCGAGTGCAAAATAGCAAGAGCAAGGGCCTAGCGTGTGCAAAAACTCAAGAACAAGGGCCTAGCGTTCGCGAAATAGCAAGAACAAGGGCCTAGCGTGTGCAAAATGAAAAGAACAAGGGTCTAGCATGTGCAAAATTGCAAGAACAAGGGCCTAGCGTGTGCAAAATAAAAAGAACAAGGGCATAGCGTGTGCAAAATAGCAAGAACAAGGGCCTAGCATGTGCAAAATATAAGAACAAGGGCCTAGTGTGTGCAAAATAAAAAGAACAAGGGCCTAGCGTGTGCAAAATTGCAAGAACAAGGGCCTAGCGTATGCAAAATTGTAAGAACAAGGGCCTAGCGAGTGCAAAATAGCAAGAGCAAGGGCCTAGCGTGTGCAAAAAAACAAGAACAAGGGCATTGTGTTCGCGAAATAGCAAGAACAAGGGCCTAGCGTGTGCAAAATAAAAAGAACAAGGGCATAGCGTGTGCAAAATAGCAAGAACAAGGGCCTAGCGTGTGCAAAATAAAAAGAACAAGGGCCTAGCGTGTGCAAAATAGCAAGAACAAGGGCCTAGCGTGTGCAAAATTGCAAGAACAAGGGCCTAGCGTGTGCAAACTTGCAAGAACAAGGGCCTAGCGAGTGCAAAATAGCAAGAGCAAGGGCCTAGCGTGTGCAAAAAATCAAGAACAAGGGTCTAGCGTTCGCGAAATAGAAAGAACAAGGGCCTAGCGTGTGCAAAATAAAAAGAACAAGGGTCTAGCATGTGCAAAATTGCAAGAACAAGGGCCTAGCGTGTGCAAAATAAAAAGAACAAGGGCATCGCGTGTGCAAAATAAAAAGAACAAGGGCCTAGCGTGTCCAAAATAAAAAGAACAAGGGCCTAGCGTGTGCAAAATTGCAAGAACAAGGGCCTAGCGTGTGCAAAATTGCAAGAACAAGGGCCTAGCGAGTGCAAAATAGCAACAGCAAGGGCCTAGCGTGTGCAAAAAATCAAGAACAAGGGCCTAGCGTTCGCGAAATAGCAAGAACAAGAGCCTAGCGTGTGCAAAAAAAAAAAGAACAAGGGTCTAGCATGTGCAAAATTGCAAGAACAAGGGCCTAGCGTGTGCAACATAAAAAGAACAAGGGCATAGCGTGTGCAAGATAGCAAGAACAAGGGCCCAGCTTGTGCAAAATAAAAAGAACAAGGGCCTAGCGTATGCAAAATAAAAAGAACAAGGGCATAGCGTGTGCAAAATAGCAAGAACAAGGGCCTTGCGTGTGCAAAATAAAAAGAACAAGGGCCTAGCGTGTGCAAAATAAAAAGAACAAGGGCCTAGCGTGTGCAAAATTGCAAGAACAAGGGCCTAACGAGTGCAAAATAGCAAGAGCAAGGGCCTAGCATGTGCAAAAAATCAAGAACAAGGGCCTAGCGTTCGCGAAATAGCAAGAACAAGGGCCTAGCGTGTGCAAAATAAAAAGAACAAGGGTCTAGCATGTGCAAAATTGCAAGAACAAGGGCCTAGCGTGTGCAAAATAAAAAGAACAAGGGCATGGCGTGTGCAAAATAAAAAGAACAAGGGCCTAGCGTATGCAAAATAAAAAGAACAAGGGCCTAGCGTGTGCAAACTTGCAAGAACAAGGGCCTAGCGTGTGCAAAATTGCAAGAACAAGGGCCTAGCGAGTGCAAAATAGCAACAGCAAGGGCCTAGCATGTGCAAAAAATCAAGAACAAGGGCCTAGCGTTCACGAAATAGCAAGAGCAAGGACCTAGCGTGTGCAAAATAAAAAGAACAAGGGTCTAGCATGTGCAAAATTGCAAGAACAAGGGCCTAGCGTGAGCAAAATAAAAAGAACAAGGGCATAGCATGTACAAGATAGCAAGAACAAGGGCCTAGCTTGTGCAGAATACAAAGAACAAGGGCCTAGCGTGTGCAAAATTGTTAAGTCTAAGTACTATGCGGAAGCGATTAACTCAGAACCACAAACATAAGCTAGGCAACAGTTAACATCACTTGTGAACCAAGCGAGTAGTTATGCCACACTTAGCTTGCAGAATGAGCGTTCTGGTAGAGCAGAGTTTCGGCAGGAGTTCATTGTATATCTACTCTCGTCAATACGTAGTTGTAGATTGTAGGCTTGAAAATCATGAAAAGGATTGTTGATGAAAGCAAATACAAGCACACATATAAGAGAGGTCCTAGGTGCACAAAGGAGAACACACAAAACAGTTGTCTAACTGTCGTCCAGGTCTTTGCTTTGCTGTCATGGAAAACGGTTGTAAAACTGCTTCAGAATTTGGCTTGATCTGCCTCTGTAGAATAACTGTCTTCCACTGCACTGCTGCCAAATTCTCCTGCTGACTCCCCTCGTGAACATTCATGATCGCTCGTGTACAAATTATGAACACTCGTGTGGGTTTACCGTTTTCTTCAGTTACAAACGGACTTTACCGTTTTGTACTTCTGTCATAATAGTGACGCAAAGCAGCGCGACTTTCTGGCGAATTTTTCTGCTCGCCTGGTCAGCGCGAAATCCCGTTAGTCAACCGTAAAATCTCGCGTGCCCCACGTGCCCCACGTGCCCCTCATCACGACCGAGATATTTCTCGGTCGTGCAGGACAAGACGATCGCTGACGCGATCTTGCGTTGTCCTGCGCGTGACGGAGCGATCATGTCGCTCCGTCTTGTATCGATCGTGCCCACTGTGCACGATCGAAACAGTGGCGACACACGCGTGGGCCCTGCACGACCACACGCGCGTGTCAGGACCCCACGCGCGGGTCCTGACTTCGCGCACTTTTTCATTGACCAGCGCGAAATGGTCATTTGGGCTGGTCAAACAATCGAGCCCCTAACTCAACACACTCGACACTCTCAACAGCACACATGAAAACAATTCGACATTCATGAAACACAGAGCATTCATGAAACACAGAAAATTCATGAAACACATAAACTTCATGAACGCACATGTTCGTCGACGAGAAACGAACATGAGCGGACACGAGCCGACACGAACGAACATGAGTCGTCATGATCCGTCATGACCGAACATGATCCCACAGCAACAACGCATGAAATGAAATGCGAAAACGAATGCACACAGAACAGACACAAAATGCATAACATCACGCAGTCGGCTGGTTGCAGTGCAAAAATAGTATTTTGCACCCAACAAACTCCCCCTCAAGCAGTTGCCTGCTTGCACTCCCTTTGCGTGAGCCTAGTTAAGGCTCATACCGCACAACTTAGCACAGCGCCAGTGGGGTTCTTCAGCAAGCCGCTTCGTGAGGAAATCTGCCGGCTGCTGCTGCGTTTTCACATAGAGGGGCTGGATTGATCCCCTCTGCACCTCCTTCCGCAGCCAATGCCATTTGATCTGCATGTGCTTGGTGAGCCCATGCAGCACAGCATTCTTGGACATTGCAATGGCACTGGAATTGTCACAAAACAGCGGTGTGGCAGTCTTCTGCTCATGCCCTATCTCCTCCAGCAGCTTCCTCAGCCAAATCAGCTCCTTGGCTGCATGGTACATTGACATGTACTCTGCTTCAGCTGATGAACCCGCCGTTTCCACCTGTTTCTTTGACCTCCAGCTCACGGGCCCACCACCAATGACGCACACATATCCTCCCACTGAGGACATGTCCTCCTTTTCAGATGCCCATGTTGCATCCGCAAACCCCGTGAGGAATAGCTCCCTCTCCCCGAGCTGCTCCCCATCTCCTTGAGGACCTCTGCTCCCTTCTGCTTCATCTGAGCCACGGCTGAGTATTGAACTCCAACAGTGGGGTAGGAGTTCAGATATTGAATGATACGGTCTGCTGCATCAACCTGCTCCTCGGTGGGATTTTGCACCACCCTGGCCAGCTGCCCCACAGCAAAGAAGATGTCTGGCCTGGTGTGTACTGCTGCATAGAGCAAGCTCCCCACCATTGACTGAAACCGAGCTTGCTCCCGCTGATCCACTCCTTCATTCTCAATAGCTTTGATGAGTTTAAATCCACATGGAAGAGGTGTGGTGATCTTCCTTCCGACCTCTATCTCATACTTGCTCCCCAAATCATTGATGTACTTCTCCTGGTGCAGCTTCACCCATCCATTGCTGACATCCCTCTCGATTAGCATCCCAAGGTAGTAGTTCGCCTCCCCCAGAGTCTTGCACCTGAAGTTTTGCATCAGCTTCTGCTGCACCTTCATCACCTCCTGCTTGCTGCTCCCAAACAAGAGGATGTCGTCCACGTATACCAGGAACATGACGAGGCTTTCCTTCTCCCCCATGAGGAAAAGGCCCTCGTCACATGCACTCGCCCTGAACCCTATCTCCTCTAGGACAGATGACAGCTTCTTGTACCAGCAGCGTGGTGCTTGTTTGAGGCCGTAGATGGCCTTCTTCAGCTTGCACACACGCCCGGTGCCGTCTTCATAACATGGCGGCTGCGACATGAACACCTCCACATCGATCAGCCCATAGAGGAAGGCTGTGGTGATGTCCATCTGCACTATCACCCACCCACACACAGCTGCACCTGCGAGGAGAACACACAACGTTGGTGATTTAGGAGTTGCAGCAAAGGTCTCCTTGAAGTCCTCCCATTCTTTCTGTTGGTAACCCCTTGCCACCAGCCTGCTCTTGTAGACCGACACGGCTCCTTTGTTGTCAGTTTTAATCCTTGGAATCCAGCCACAGCTTATGGCTTTCTTCCCCTCCGGCAGTGGCACCAGCTCCCATGTCCCATTCTCCATTTGGCTGTTATATTCAGCATCTCTTGATGCCAACCACTTGTCCCGGTCTGGTCCGTTAAGGGCTTCTTCCATGGTCAGTGGCTGAGTTGGTGCAGGTGCCATGAAGCAGTAGACTTCTTCTTCAGCTTCCTCATCAGAGTCACAGCTGCTTTGAAGCACCAGCAAGGCATCAGGTTGCTGCTGCTCTCCCCTTGCTCCTTTGTAGTCTCTCAGCTTCAATGCGGCTGCTCGCATCTGCCTTTCAATCATGGGTGAACGACCACGGCCTGTGGGGGGGGATTTGGTTTGGGTCCTTCTTTGGGGAAGGGTGGGAGGAAGCACACGAGTTAAGGGGTGAGGTTCTTCAGGTACAGCCTTTGGTTCCACGTCCTTGACCACAGGAAGCTCTGATGCACCCTCCTCTTCATGTGCCGCTGCACCTTCCGCTTCTACCCATTCCTCCGCATCAAACCCCATGGTTGCCTGCTGCAGTTGCTGCACGCTCTGCTCCTTTGGCTGCTTTGACCAGCTCCCGTAGGTGATGTCTTCCATAAACTTGACGTCCCTGCTGTCGAACACAACTCCCTTGGTCGGCTCCCACAGCAGCCACCCCTTGCTCTCGGCTGCCAACCCCAAATGCACACACCACACGGCTGTTGCACCCAACTTGTGGCGATGAGCCTTTGGGATGTGGGCCACAGCCATGCAGCCAAACACACGCAGCATGTCGATGGGCGGCTTCCTCCCAAGCCACCTCTCCATGGGGACCCATGACTCACCACTGACGTTGGTGAACACCCTGTTCTTAACCACCGTGGCGTGGCGCACAGCATGTGGCCACTTTGGGTTCCCTAACCCCGACTCGACGAGAAGTGCCCGTGCCGTATCTAACACCGTGCGATTCGCCCGTTCCGCTATGCCGTTGGACTGTGGAGTATAAGAGGTTGTGAGCTCTCGAATGATGCCCTGCTTCTTCAGCCATGCAGTCAATTCTTCCCCAAGGAACTCCCCACCCCTATCAGTCCTGATCCGCTTCACCTTTTTCCCGGATTGTTTCTCCACAAATGGCAGCCATTCATCGCGTATGATGGACGGCACGTGGTCCTTCTTCTTGATGGGGTATGCCCAGGTGACTCGGCTCCAATCATCCACGATGGTGAGAAAGTATTTCTCCCCACGCTCCCCCACGACCGGTAGCGGCCCCACCACATCCATGTGCACCAGCTCCAGCAGTTTCTTGCCGCCACCTTCGGTTGCATGGAACGGGAACCGAGTAAACTTGCTTAGCAAGCAAGTTTCACACTTGTGAGTTGTTGCTGCACCTGTCAGCTTCATTCCCTTAACTCCTTCCTCCTTTTGTAGTTGCTGCAGTGCGGGCATTGCAATGTGCCCGAGGCGACGGTGAGCTGTCATCCAGTCGGTTTCACCGCTCCTTGCTGAGACCTTCAGCTCCTCTGCAGCTACAGCGTTGCACTCCCCCTCAGGTCCACCCTCTTTGCCCCATGCCATCACAGGAAGCTGCCACATGGAGTTGCAGATGTCACGGCTTTCGTGAAGGTCCCACAACACCCGCTTTCCCAGTTGCCCCGTGAATGTCTTGGCTCCTTCGGTGGAGGTGCTGACCCCGCACTTGCCTAGTTTCCTGAGGGAGATCAGGTTAGCTTTAAGGTCAGGGACAAGAAGCACATCACTCAGCACCACTGGTTTGCCATCGGCTCCTTTGAATGCAGCACGTCCCACCCCCGTCACCTTGAGAGCGTGCCCGGATGCCGACTTCACCTTCGCAATCGGTGCAGTCCCCACTTTGTCAAGGAGATCGGCCCTTGGAGTCATGGTCCATGCCGCTCCTGTGTCTAGAATCCACGTGTTGAGCGGGTGCAGTGCAGCTCCAGCATGGGCAACCACTGCGTCCTCATCCGGCTCTCCAACGTGGAAGAACTGACCGGCTTCCCTCTCCTCCTGCTCGGTCGGTTCATCATCGGCAACCGCTCCGGTGCCGCTCCCATCTTGAGTCCTGTTGGAGGGGGTCCACCAGGTGGGTTTAGTCCTGCACTTGAACCACGGGTGGCCCACTTTGTCACAGTACCAGCACTTGCCCTCCATTCTCCCCGGTCCCCTTCCTCCCCCTCTGCCTCCTCGGCCGACACCACGTCCTGCTCCTCTACCGCCTTGCTGGGTGGAGGGCTCTTCCTCCTTGGACGCTCCTCTCCCAGCCCCTTGCCATTTCTTGCCTCTGCCCCGTTTTCCTCCTTGCATGGCGTAGCTGCTGCTCCCCTCTTCACCTCCCCTCAGTTGGCGCCTCCTGAAGTCCTCCTCGAGGATTTTGGTTCAGATCCACTCCAGGGTCCAAGAGCTCTGGTTTTGAGGGAGGCTCAGGCCGCTTGTGAAGATCATCCATGACTCCGGCAGCAGCGACAATATCTTCATGCATTTGGTTTGTTCGGGGTAGACAATTCCAGCGATGGCGAGCTTGGCATAGAGGTCTCTCAACTTGTCAAGGACGGGTTGAACGAGTTCTCCTTCACTGAGGCGAAGTGAGGAGAGCTCCCTCTCCAGCATGAGGGTAGCAACAACTGATGTGGGGGCGTGTAGATCCTTGAGCACTCTCCATGCCTTGGGTCCACACTCTTCCTCCGGGAGGAGGTGCATGATGTGTTGGCGTTGGGCGAGATCCAAACTCTGGGACAGAATGTAGTACCCGGCGGATGAGCGCTCGTCCCACTCGTTCTGCAGCTCCGGGGTGCTTGGTCGTTTCTCGGTGCCTATCATCAACTTGAGAAGGCCAATCTGCCGAAAGTACAGCTGCATCTTCCAGGACCAGTCGTCGTACCCTTCACCACTGAATTTTTCAACTGTGAAGTTCTTCAACACTTCCCTTAGCAGCGGGCCCTGGTTCGTCCGTGCTCCCCTATGCGCGGATACTCCAGATTCCTGGCTACCACTGCTCGCGGGGGCTGAGTTCCCTTCTTCACCAGTCTCTCCCATCGTCGGGTACGTCAGGAACGACTAATGACCAGCTATGATACCACGTGTTAAGTCTAAGTACTATGCGGAAGCGATTAACTCAGAACCACAAACATAAGCTAGGCAACACTTAACATCACTTGTGAACCAAGCGAGTAGTTATGCCACACTTAGCTTGCAGAATGAGCGTTCTGGTAGAGCAGAGTTTCGGCAGGAGTTCATTGTATATCTACTCTCGTCAATACGTAGTTGTAGATTGTAGGCTTGAAAATCATGAAAAGGATTGTTGATGAAAGCAAATACAAGCACACATATAAGAGAGGTCCTAGGTGCACAAAGGAGAACACACAAAACAGTTGTCTAACTGTCGTCCAGGTCTTCGCTTTGCTGTCATGGAAAACGGCTGTAAAACTGCTTCAGAATTTGGCTTGATCTGCCTCTGTAGAATAACTGTCTTCCACTGCACTGCTGCCAAATTCTCCTGCTGACTCCCCTCGTGAACATTCATGATCGCTCGTGTACAAATTATGAACACTCGTGTGGGTTTACCGTTTTCTTCAGTTACAAACGGACTTTACCGTTTTGTACTTCTGTCGAAATAATGAAGCAAAGCAGCGCGACTTTCTGGCGAATTTTTTTGCTCGCCTGGTCAGCGCGAAATCCCGTTAGTCAACCGTAAAATCTCGCGTGCCCCACGTGCCCCACGTGCCCCTCATCACGACCGAGATATTTCTCGGTCGAGCAGGACAAGACGATCGCTGACGCGATCGTGCGTTGTCCTGCGCGCAGGGCTGTCGCTTGCAGAGCGTTTGCCCTGCTGGACCTTGAATTCCAGGGCTGGGTTGCCCTTGAATTCTGAAATTGGTGGGTTGGAAATTTTCTGGCCCTGATTCCTTACAGGGCTCAATCAGGGCTTAGGTCTGGAGTGTAAAGGGTAGATTTTAATCGAGCCCTGGAACAAAATCTTTCGAGTCCCCCCCCCCCCCCCACCCCCCCCCCAAACTCCTCCATAGCCCCCCCCCCCCTACCCCGCATTTCAATCTTGATTGGATCCATCCAATCCAACCCAACCAAACTGGCAAACTTGGAGTTGCGTGATTGGGTCACTCACAAACATAGAACTTGTGTTTGTGCCACCAATCACATCCTCGCTCCCTTGCCACAACACACAGACAGAAGCATGACTCGGACTTGCTGCAGCAACGGACATCTCATATCCCCGTCGTGCAGTGCCCCAGCAAGGACGCACCAGCCCAGCAGCAGAAAAACACGTCAGATCCCCCTCGTGCAGTGCGCCTCGTACTGCACGACGGTACGACGACGAGACGAGGAGAAAGAGAGGACGTGCCACGCCACGCCAAGCCAGCCTTCCTTCCGTCACCTTTCTCCTCTAATCTCGTACTCCATCCATCAATCCCTTATAGCTCTCACACAAAGCACTGCCTAATTAAAAGACCCATGTTTAACACTTACGCATCGTGGCAGAAATGGAGCTTTCTAGTGAGACACGTACAGCATCGACCGTCCCAGTACCTCGAGTTTCCAACACCCCCGTCCACTCTGAAAGGCCCGACGCCTTAGATTCGGATAGTGAGCACGAGAGTCTTGGTGATGGCGATGACGAGAACGCCTTAGACTCTAATAGTGAGAAAGAGAGTACATGTGATGGCGCTGATGAGAACTTCCACGAGGTCAAGGTCCAGCTAGTCGATCGTGTGTCTCGCCGCGCCAGTGAAGCTTCTTCCACTCCGGGCCAGCGCATGCGTCAGACGCGACTGTCGTGGTCGGGACCACACCTTCCACCTCCTAAGCGCTCGAGGAAGGTGTCGACCGTGGATGACAAGGTCGCTCCTGCTGTGGATAATCCCGCGGAACGCAAGGATGTCCCTGCGTCGGAGAAGAAACTGGTCGAGAAGTGGAACCCTGGGTGGAAGCAAACCTTCAAGTGGTTGGTGCTCGAGTATGACGACGAGCAACAGATGTACGGTATGAAGTGTAAGATTTGCAAAGCCCATGCCAAGAACAGCAAATCTCCGTTTGGCCCTCTTGGCATAGGAGCGCGTGATTTTCAGGTGGGGTGTTGCAGAGGTCATGAGTTCTCGAGGCTGCACCTTGCTGCTGTGACGGCCGACCATATCGCTAAGGGCATAGAGAGGCAACAGCGTAGTATCCTAGAACTTCTGAGCTCTGAGCCGCTGACTCGCAGAGTGGTGAAATGTATTCAGGCAGCTTATTGGTGTTGTCGAAATGATGCACCAATCATGCTCTACACGCTTCTTGTTAAGTTCATGGCTGAGCAGGGCTGCCCAGACATGACTAATGAAGAGGCATACGGGCGATACTACTCAAGGTAATGCGTTGTTGTTTCTGCTTGTTACCATTATACAATCTAACATTCTGCTTATGCACCTTTGCAGATACGCATGCGGCGAGTTTGTTTCGGCGCTCGCAAGCTACCTCCAAGGGCGCCAGCTGGCAGACGTCCAAGCCTCGCCATGGTACGGGCTCTCATTCGATGAGAGCACGGACCGCGCGCACGGCAAGCACATGATCATGTATGTGCACTTCGAGCGCAACGAGCAGACGGAGGTGCAGTTTTTTGGCAACATACCAGTCGACAAAGCCGATGGCGCCTCGTTGTACGCTTCCATCACGGCGCATCTTGACAGCAAAGGCTTGTCCTTGGACAAGCTTGCGGGTGTGTCCACTGACGGTGCCAAGGTTATGGTGGGAATGAAGAAGGGGGTTGTGGGTCGTTTAATGCAGCGCTGCCCGTGGCTCGTTGCTGTGCACTGCGTGGCACACCGGTGAGTCAGAATGCTTGTTTGGTATGTTCCTTTCTCATCTCTAGTTGCTGTTTTTTAACTCATGTTTCACTGGTACCCGTGTCACAGGGAGGCGTTGGCAGTAAAGGATGCTGCCAAGAAGTTCCCTGACTTCAATGTCATTGACTCACAGATTCGCAAGACTGCTGAGCACATCGGCCGCTCCAGCATCTCCAGAGATGCCTTCATGCAGCTGCAGGACGTGGTCATGAAAACCCAACTGGAAGTTCAGGGCATTTTCGACGTGCGCTGGCTTTCACGCGGGGATGCAGTGTCGCGGTTTTGCGAAGTGCTGCCAATCCTCCTCTGGCTTTGGCACGAAGAGGACCAAGCCGCGTACAAGATCGGCACAAGTTTCAAGTTTCAGTTCATGCTCTTCTTCCTCGCCGACGTGCTGGAGATGCTCAACACCCTCAACATGGCGTTTCAGAGGCTGGTGGTAAGTTTGCATCATGTCATGGCCTTTGCTGATACACGCGCTCTTTATTAACTGCCCTGCCCCTCTGCCCTGCCCCTGTGCCCTGCCCCTGTGCCCTGTCCCTGTGCCCTGCCCCTATGCCCTGCCCCTTTGCCCTGCCCCTGTGCCCTGCCCTTCTGCCCTACCCCTCTGCCCTGCCCCTCTGCCCTGCCCCTGTGCCCTGCCCTTGTGCCCTGCCCCTTTGCCCTGCCCCTCTTCCCTGCCACTCTGCCCTGCCCCTCTGCCCTGCCCCTGCTAATGAGCAGGTGGACATCGGCGAGGTGAAGCTCCTCGTCGATAAACTGAAGCTGAAGCTGGCGCAACGTTACGTGGAGAACCGCGCAGACTATGGGACCTCGAAGAGCAAGCACCTGCATGCTTTTCTCGAGAAGCACGGCAGCCCTGACAAGCGCGAGATCACCATCCGCGGCCTCGACAAGCAAGGGACCGCATGCACCATCAAAGACATACTGCATGAAAACCCCATCGGCAAAGACAAGAAGACGGACCTGGATTCGTGCATCAAGCTGGGGCAGGAGTTTGCGCAGGAGTTGATCGCTAAGCTGGACTCCCGCCTTGGGGACCTGAAGCATTTTGACGGGGCAAAACAATTCATGCCAATGCACTACCCGCCGCGCCCTGCTGACCGTGAAGGATGGCTCAACGTCCACCTCTACGAACTCCTTGACATGTTCAAGGAGAAGCTGCCCGGTACGTAAGAATGCCCATGATCCAGTACATTTTATATTCCCAGCAGTGTTATTATCATAGGTGCTTCCATGTTTAACTTATTCTTCTCCTACGCCCACCCCACCACCCGCAGGTGTCACGTACCAGGAGTGTCAGCTGGAGATGGAGCTCTTTGCTGCCACAATGTTCAAAAAGTTCAAGGACCTGACTTTCCAGCAAGCCCTCACCAACGTGCTACGCACCTCAGACTGGAGGGATGATTACCCCACCCTCGTGCATTTGTGGCGCGCACTTGCTGTCCTGCCCCTTAGCACTGTTGAGTGCGAAAGGGGCTTCAGTAGACAGAACATCATAAAATGATGGGACAGGACTGCTCTTAGTGATGTTAAGCTAGATCAGCTGATGACTGTGAAGATGCTTGACTATCCTGTGGAGTGGGTAGAAGTGCACAAGATCTTCACTGCTGCCAAGGCTAGGAAGCCTTCTAAGCATGCATAGAGAATTGACGCCAAGTATTTTTGTTTGTAGTGTTTGCTTGTATTAGTTTGTAGTTGTAGTCATTGTAGTTAAAATGAAGCAGCAAAATATGACGCGCCAAACCTGATTCAAAGGGTGGAATTTTTTCCAGCCCTGACGCCTAAAGGGCCAAGACTCGCCCCAACCCTGCTAGATACAGGGTCGCACGTGGCAGGCCCCCTGATTTGCCCGGGGGCCCCAAAACGAATCGACAGCCCTGCCTGCGCGTGACGGAGCGATCATGTCGCTCCGTCTTGTATCGATCGTGCCCACTGTGCACGATCGAAACAGTGGCGACACACGCGTGGGCCCTGCACGACCACACGCGCGTGTCAGGACCCCACGCGCGGGTCCTGAGTTCGCGCACTTTTTCATTGACCAGCGCGAAATGGTCAACGGGGCTGGTCAAACAATCGAGCCCCTAACTCAACACACTCGACACTCTCAACAGCACACATGAAAACAATTCGACATTCATGAAACACAGAGCATTCATGAAACACAGAAAATTCATGAAACACAGAAACTTCATGAACGCACATGTTCGTCGACGAGAAACGAACATGAGCGGACACGAGCCGACACGAACGAACATGAGTCGTCATGATCCGTCATGACCAAACATGATCCCACAGCAACAACGCATGAAATGAAATGCGAAAACGAATGCACACAGAACAGACACAAAATGCATAACATCACGCAGGCGGCTGGTTGCAGTGCAAAAATAGTATTTTGCACACAAAAAAAAAAGAACAAGGGCATAGCGTGTGCAAGATAGCAAGAACAAGGGCCTAGCTTGTGCAAAATAAAAAGAACAAGGGCCTAGCGTGTGCAAAATAAAAAGAAGAAGGGCCTAGCATGTGCAAAATTGCAAGAACAAGGGCCTAACGTGTGCAAAATTGCAAGAACAAGGGCCTAGCATGTGCAAGAAATCAAGAACAAGGGCCTAGCGTTCGCGAAATAGCAAGAACAAGGGCCTAGCGTGTGCAAAATAAAAAGAACAAGGGTCTAGCATGTGCAAAATTGCAAGAACAAGGGCCTAGCGTGTGCAAAATAAAAAGAACAAGGGCATAGCGTGTGCAAAATAGCAAGAACAAGGGCCTAGCGTGTGCGAAATAAAAAGAACAAGGGCCTAGCGTGTGCAAAATAAAAAGAACAAGGACCTAGCGTGTGCAAAATTGCAAGAACAAAGGCCTAGCGTTCGCGAAATAGCAAGAACAAGGGCCTAACATGTGCAAAATAAAAAGAACAAGGGTCTAGCTATGTGCAAAATTGCAAGAACAAGGGCCTTGAGTATGCAAAATAAAAAGAACAAGGGCATAGCGTGTGCAAAATAGCAAGAACAAGGGCCTAGCATGTGCAAAATACAAGAATAAGGGCCTAGCGTGTGCAAAATAAAAAGAACAAGGGCCTAGCGTGTGCAAAATTGCAAGAACAAGGGCCTAGCGAGTGCAAAATAGCAAGACCAAGTGCCTAGCGTGTGCAAAATAGCTAGAGCAAGGGCCTAGCGTGTGCAAAAAACCAAGAACAAGGGCATAGGGTTCGCGAAATAGCAAGAACAAGGGCCTAGCGTGTGCAAAATAAACAGAACAAGGGCATGGCGTGTGAAAAATAGCAAAAACAAGGGCCTAGCGTTTGCAAAATAAAAAGAACAAGGGCCTAGCGTGTGCAAAATAAAAAGAACAAGGGCCTAGCATGTGCAAAATTGCAAGAACAAGGGCATAGCGTGTGCAAAATAAAAATAATACAGGCATAGCGTGTGCAAAATAAAAAGAACAAGGGTCTAGCGTGTACAAAATTGCAAGAACAAGGGCCTAGCGTGTGCAAAATAAAAAGAACAAGGGCATAGCGTGTGCAAAATAGCAAGAACAAGGGCCTAGCGTGTGCAAAATACAAGAACAAGGGCCTAGCGTGTGCAAAATAAAAAGAACAAGGGCCTAGCGTGTGCAAAATTGCAAGAACAAGGGCCTAGCGTGTGTAGAATTGCAATAACAAGGGCCTAGCGAGTGCAAAATAGCTAGAGCAAGGGCCTAGCGTGTGCAAAAAACCAAGAACAAGGGCATAGGGTTCGCGAAATAGCAAGAACAAGGGCCTAGCGTGTGCAAAATAAAAAGAACAAGGGCATGGCGTGTGCAAAATAGCAAGAACAAGGGCCTAGCGTTTGCAAAATAAAAAGAACAAGGGTCTAGCATGTGCAAAATTGCAAGAACAAGGGCATAGCGTGTGCAAAATAAAAATAATACGGGCATAGCGTGTGCAAAATAAAAAGAACAAGGGCCTAGCGTGTACAAAATTGCAAGAACAAGGGCCTAGCGTGTGCAAAATAAAAAGAACAAGGGCATAGCGTGTGCAAAATAGCAAGAAAAAGGGCCTAGCATGTGCAAAATACAAGAACAAGGGCCTAGCGTGTGCAAAATAAAAAGAACAAGGGCCTAGCGTGTGCAAAATTGCAAGAACAAGGGCCTAGCGTGTGCAAAATTGCAAGAACAAGGGCCTAGCGAGTGCAAAATAGCTAGAGCAAGGGCCTAGCGTGTGCAAAAAACCAAGAACAAGGGCATAGGGTTCGCGAAATAGCAAGAACAAGGGCCTAGCGTGTGCAAAATAAAAAGAACAAGGGCATGGCGTGTGCAAAATAGCAAGAACAAGGGCCTAGCGTTTGCAAAATAAAAAGAACAAGGGCCTAGCGTGTGCAAAATAAAATGAACAAGGGCCTAGCGTTTGCAAAATTGCAAGAACAAGGGCCTAGCATGTGCAAAATTGCAAGAACAAGGGCTTAGCGACTGCAAAATAGCAAGAGCAAGGGCCTAGCGTGTGCAAAAAATCAAGAACAAGGGCCTAGCGTTCGCGAAATAGATAAAACAAGGGCCTAGCGTGTGCAAAATAAAAAGAACAAGGGTCTAGCATGTGCAAAATTGCAAGAACAAGGGCCTACCGAAGGCAAAAAAAAAAAGAACAAGGGCATAGCGTGTGCAAAATAGCAAGAACAAGGGCCTAGCGTGTGCAAAATAAAAAGAACAAGGGCCTAGCGTGTGCAAAATAGCAAGAACAAGGGCGTAGCGTGTGCAAAATTGCAAGAACAAGGGCCTAGCGTGTGCAAAATTGCAAGAACAAGGGCCTAGCGAGTGCAAAATAGCAAGCGCAAGGGCCTAGTGTGTGCAAAAAATCAAGAACAAAGGCCTAGCGTTCGCGAAATAGCAAGAACAAGGGCCTAACATGTGCAAAATAAAAAGAACAAGGGTCTAGCATGTGCAAAATTGCAAGAACAAGGGCCTAGAGTGTGCAAAATAAAAAGAACAAGGGCATAGCGTGTGCAAAATAGCAAGAACAAGGGCCAAGCATGTGCAAAATACAAGAACAAGGGCCTAGCGTGTGCAAAATAAAAAGAACAAGGGCCTAGCGTGTGCAAAATTGCAAGAACAAGGGCCTAGCGTGTGCAAAATTGCGAGAACAAGAGCCTAGCGAGTGCAAAATAGCAAGACCAAGGGCCTAGCGTATGCAAAAAATCAAGAACAAGGGCCTTGTGTTCGCGAAATAGCAAGAACAAGGGCCTAGCGTGTGCAAAATAAAAAGAACAAGGGCCTAGCGTGTGCAAAATTGCAAGAACAAGGGCCTAGCGTGTGCAAAATTGCAAGAACAAGGGCCTAACGAGTGCAAAATAGCAAGAGCAAGGGCCTAGCATGTGCAAAAAATCAAGAACAAGGGCCTAGCGTGTGCAAAATAAAAAGAACAAGGGTCTAGCATGTGCAAAATTGCAAGAACAAGGGCCTAGCGTGTGCAAAATAAAAAGAACAAGGGCATGGCGTGTGCAAAATAAAAAGAACAAGGGCCTAGCGTGTGCAAAATAGAAAGAACAAGGGCCTAGCTTGTGCAAACTTGCAAGAACAAGGGCCTAGCGTGTGCAAAATTGCAAGAACAAGGGCCTAGCGAGTGCAAAATAGCAACAGCAAGGGCCTAGCATGTGCAAAAAATCAAGAGCAAGGGCCTAGCGTGTGCAAAATAAAAAGAACAATGGTCTAGCATGTGCAAAATTGCAAGAACAAGGGCCTAGCGTGAGCAAAAAAAATAGAACAAGGGCATAGCGTGTGCAAGATAGCAAGAACAAGGGCCTAGCTTGTGCAAAATAAAAAGAACAAGGGCCTAGCGTGTGCAAAATAAAAAGAAGAAGGGCCTAGCATGTGCAAACTTGCAAGAACAAGGGCCTAACGTGTGCAAAATTACAAGAACAAGGGCCTAACGAGTGCAAAATAGCAAGAGCAAGGGCCTAGCATGTGCAAGAAATCAAGAACAAGGGCCTAGCATTCGCGAAATAGCAAGAACAAGGGCCTAGCGTGTGCAAAATAAAAAGAACAAGGGTCTAGCATGTGCAAAATTGCAAGAACAAGGGCCTAGCGTGTGCAAAATAAAAAGAACAAGGGCATAGCGTGTGCAAAATAAAAAGAACAAGGACGTAGCGTGTGCAAAATTGCAAGAACAAAGGCCTAACGTGTGCAAAATCGCAAGAACAAGGGCCTAGCGAGTGCAAAATAGCAAGAGCAAGGGCCTAGCATGTGCAAAAAATCAAGAACAAGGGCCTAGCGTTCGCGAAATAGCAAGAACAAGGGCCTAGCGTGTGCAAAATAAAAAGAACTAGGGTCTAGCATGTGCAAAATTGCAAGAGCAAGGGCCTAGCATGTGCAAAATAAAAAGAACAAGGGCGTAGCGTGTGCAGAATAAAAAGAACAAGGGCATAGCTTGTGCAAAATAAAAAGAACAAGGGCCTAGCGTGTGCAAAATAAAAAGAACAAGGG
Organism: Closterium sp. NIES-65; assembly: GCA_948144175.1. Taxonomy (NCBI): domain Eukaryota; kingdom Viridiplantae; phylum Streptophyta; class Zygnematophyceae; order Desmidiales; family Closteriaceae; genus Closterium; species Closterium sp. NIES-65. Next base: position 37,889 of record CANXME010001160.1, read on the forward strand.
CCTAGCGTGTGCAAAATAGCAAGAACAAGGGCCTAGCGTGTGCAAAATTGCAAGAACAAGGGCCTAGTGAGTGCAAAATAGCAAGAGCAAGGGCCTAGCGTGTGCAAAAAATCAAGAACAAGTGCCTAGCGTTTGCGAAATTGCAAGAACAAGGGCCTAGCGTGTGCAAAATAAAAAAAACAAGGGTCTAGCATGTGCAAAATTGCAAGAACAAGGGCTTAGCATGTGCAAAATAAAAAGAACAAGGGCACAGCGTGTGTAAAATAGCCAGAACAAAGGCCTAGCGTGTGCAAAATAAAAAGAACAAGGGCCTAGCGTGTGCAAAATAAAAAGAACAAGGGCCTATCGTTTGCAAAATTGCAAGAACAAGGGCCTAGCATATGCAAAATTGCAAGAACAAGGGCTTAGCGAGTGCAAAATAGCAAGAGCAAGGGCCTAGCGTGTGCAAAAAATCAAGAACAAGGGCCTAGCGTTCGCGAAATAGCAAGAACAAGGGCCTAGCGTGTGCAGAATAAAAAGAACAAGGGTCTAGCATGTGCAAAATTGCAAGAACAAGGGCCTAGCGTGTGCAAAATAAAACGAACAAGGGCATAGCGTGTGCAAAATAGCAAGAACAAGGGCCTAGCGTGTGCAAAATAAAAAGAACAAGGGCCTAGCGTGTGCAAAATAGCAAGAACAAGGGCCTAGCGTGTGCAAAATTGCAAGAACAAGGGCCTAGCGTGTGCAAAATTGCAGGAACAAGGGCCTAGCGAGTGCAAAATAGCAAGAGCAAGGGCCTAGCGTGTGCAAAAAATCAAGAACAAGGGCCTAGCGTTCGCAAAATAGCAAGAACAAGGGCCTAACATGTGCAAAATAAAAAGAACAAGGGTCTAGCATGTGCAAAATTGCAAGAACAAGGGCCTAGAGTGTGCAAAATAAAAAGAACAAGGGCATAGCGTGTGCAAAATAGCAAGAACAAGGGCCTAGCATGTGCAAAATACAAAAACAAGGGCCTAGCGTGTGCAAAATAAAAAGAACAAGGGCCTAGCGTGTGCAAAATTGCAAGAACAAGGGCCTAGCGAGTGCAAAATAGCAAGACCAAGTGCCTAGCGTATGCAAAAAATCAAGAACAAGGGCCTTGTGTTCGCGAAATAGCAAGAACAAGGGCCTAGCGTGTGCAAAATAAAAAGAACAAGGGTCTAGCATGTGCAAAATTGCAAGAACAAGGGCATAGCGTGTGCAAAATAAAAATAACACGGGCATAGCGTGTGCAAAATAAAAAGAACAAGGGCCTAGCGTGTACAAAATTGCAAGAACAAGGGCATAGCCTGTGCAAAATAAAAAGAACAAGGGCATAGCGTGTGCGAAATAGCAAGAACAAGGGCCTAGCATGTGCAAAATACAAGAACAAAGGGCCTAGCGTGTGCAAAATAAAAAGAACAAGGGCCTAGCGTGTGCAAAATTGCAAGAACAAGGGCCTAGCGTGTGCAAAATTGCAAGAACAAGGGCCTAAACCCTGCAAAATAGCTAGAGCAAGGGCCTAGCGTGTGCAAAAAATCAAGAACATGGGCATAGGGTTCGCGAAATAGCAAGAACAAGGGCCTAGCGTGTGCAAAATAAAAAGAACAAGGGCATGGCGTGTGCAAAATAGCAAGAACAAGGGCCTAGCGTGTGCAAAATAAAAAGAACAAGGGCCTATCGTGTGCAAAATAAAAAGAACAAGGGCCTAGCGTTTGCAAAATTGCAAGAACAAGGGCCTAGCATGTGCAAAATTGCAAGAACAAGGGCTTAGCGAGTGCAAAATAGCAAGAGCAAGGGCCTAGCGTGTGCAAAAAATCAAGAACAAGGGCCTAGCGTTCGCGAAATAGCAAAAACAAGGGCCTAACGTGTGCAAAATAAAAAGAACAAGGGTCTAGCATGTGCAAAATTGCAAGAACAAGGGCCTAGCGTATGCAAAATAAAAAGAACAAGGGCATAGCGTGTGCAAAATAGCAAGAACAGGGGCCTAGCGTGTGCAAAATATAAAGAACAAGGGACTAGCATGTGCAAAATAAAGAGAACAAGGGCCTAGCATGTGCAAAATTGCAAGAACAAGGGCCTAGCGTGTGCAAAATAAAAAGAACAAAGGCCTAGCGTGTGGAAAATAAAAAGAACAAAGGGCTAGCATGTGCAAAATTGCAGGAACAAGGGCCTAGCATGTGCAAAATTGCAAGAACAAGGGCCTAACGAGTGCAAAATAGCAAGAGCAAGGGCCTAGCGTGTGCAATAAATCAAGAACAAGGGCCTAGCGTTCGCGAAATAGCAAGAACAAGGGCCTAGCGTGTGCAAAATAAAAAGAACGTCTAGCATGTGCAAATTTGCAAGAACAAGGGCCTAGCGTGTTCAAAATAAAAAGAACAAGGGCATAGCGTGTGCAAAATAGCAAGAACAAGGGCCTAGCGTGTGCAAAAAAAAAAGAACAAGGGTCTAGCATGTGTGAAATTGCAAGAATAAGGGCCTAGCGTGTGCAAAATAAAAAGAACAAGGGCATAGCGTGTGCTAAATTGCAAGAACAAGGGCCTAGCGTGTGCAAAATTGCAAGAACAAGGGCCTAGCGAGTGCAAAATAGCAAGAGCAAGAGCCTAGCGTGTGCAAAAAATCAAGGACAAGGGCCTAGTGTTCGCGAAATAGCAAGAGCAAGGGCCTAGCGTGTGCAAAATAAAAACAACAAGGGTCTAGCATGTGCAAAATTGCAAGAAAAAGGGCCTAGCGAGTGCAAAATAGCAAGAGGAAGGGCCTAACGTGTGCAAAAAATCAAGAACAAGGGCATAGCGTTCGCGAAATAGCAAGAACAAGGGCCTAGCGTGTGCAAAATAAAAAGAACAAGGGTCTAGCATGTGCAAAATTGCAAGAGCAAGGGCCTAGCATGTGCAAAATAAAAAGAACAAGGGCGTAGCGTGTGCAAAATAAAAAGAACAAGGGCATAGCGTGTGCAAAATAAAAAGAACAAGGGCCTAGCGTGTGCAAAATAAAAAGAACAAGGGCCTAGCGTGTGCAAAATTGCAAGAACAAGGGCCTAGCGTGTGCAAAATTGCAAGAACAAGGGCCTAGCGAGTGCAAAATAGCAAGAGCAAGGGCCTAGCGTGTGCAAAAAATCAAGAACAAGTGCCTAGCGTTTGCGAAATTGCAAGAACAAGGGCCTAGCGTGTGCAAAATAAAAAAAACAAGGGTCTAGCATGTGCAAAATTGCAAGAACAAGGGCTTAGCGTGTGCAAAATAAAAAGAACAAGGGCACAGCGTGTGTAAAATAGCCAGAACAAAGGCCTAGCGTGTGCAAAATAAAAAGAACAAGGGCCTAGCGTGTGCAAAATAAAAAGAACAAGGGCCTATCGTTTGCAAAATTGCAAGAACAAGGGCCTAGCATGTGCAAAATTGCAAGAACAAGGGCCTAGCGTGTGCAAAATTGCAAGAACAAGGGCCTAGCGAGTGCAAAATAGCAAGAGCAAGGGCCTAGCGTGTGCAAAATTGCAAGAACAAGGGCCTAGCGTGTGCAAAATTGCAAGAACAAGGGCCTAGCGAGTGCAAAATAGCAAGAGCAAGGGCCTAGCGTGTGCAAAAAATCAAGAACAAGGGCCTAGCGTTCGCAAAATAGCAAGAACAAGGGCCTAGCGTGTGCAAAATAAAAAGAACAAGGGTCTAGCATGTGCAAAATTGCAAGAACAAGGGCCTAACGTGTGCAAAATAAAAAGAACAAGGGCATAGCGTGTGCAAAATAGCAAGAACAAGGGCCTAGCGTGTGCAAAATAAAAAGAACAAGGGCCTAGCGTGTGCAAAATAGCAAGAACAAGGGCCTAGCGTGTGCAAAATTGCAAGAACAAGGGCCTAGCGTGTGCAAAATTGCAGGAACAAGGGCCTAGCGAGTGCAAAAATAGCAAGAGCAAGGGCCTAGCGTGTGCAAAAAATCAAGAACAAGGGCCTAGCGTTCGCAAAATAGCAAGAACAAGGGCCTAACATGTGCAAAATAAAAAGAACAAGGGTCTAGCATGTGCAAAATTGCAAGAACAAGGGCCTAGAGTGTGCAAAATAAAAAGAACAAGGGCATAGCGTGTACAAAATAGCAAGAACAAGGGCCTAGCATGTGCAAAATACAAAAACAAGGGCCTAGCGTGTGCAAAATAAAAAGAACAAGGGCCTAGCGTGTGCAAAATTGCAAGAACAAGGGCCTAGCGAGTGCAAAATAGCAAGACCAAGTGCTTAGCGTATGCAAAAAATCAACAACAAGGGCCTTGTGTTCGCGAAATAGCAAGAACAAGGGCCTAGCGTGTGCAAAATAAAAAGAACAAGGGTCTAGCATGTGCAAAATTGCAAGAACAAGGGCATAGCGTGTGCAAAATAAAAATAACACGGGCATAGCGTGTGCAAAATAAAAAGAACAAGGGCCTAGCGTGTACAAAATTGCAAGAACAAGGGCATAGCGTATGCAAAATAAAAAGAACAAGGGCATAGCGTGTGCAAAATAGCAAGAACAAGGGCCTAGCATGTGCAAAATACAAGAACAAGTGCCTAGCGTGTGCAAAATAAAAAGAACAAGGGCCTAGCGTGTGCAAAATTGCAAGAACAAGGGCCTAGCGTGTGCAAAATTGCAAGAACAAGGGCCTAAACCCTGCAAAATAGCTAGAGCAAGGGCCTAGCGTGTGCAAAAAATCAAGAACAAGGGCATAGGGTTCGCGAAATAGCAAGAACAAGGGCCTAGCGTGTGCAAAATAAAAAGAACAAGGGCATGGCGTGTGCAAAATAGCAAGAACAAGGGCCTAGCGTGTGCAAAATAAAAAGAACAAGGGCCTATCGTGTGCAAAATAAAAAGAACAAGGGCCTAGCTTTTGCAAAATTGCAAGAACAAGGGCCTAGCATGTGCAAAGTTGCAAGAACAAGGGCTTAGCGAGTGCAAAATAGCAAGAGCAAGGGCCTAGCGTGTGCAAAAAATCAAGAACAAGGGCCTAGCGTTCGCGAAATAGCAAAAACAAGGGCCTAACGTGTGCAAAATAAAAAGAACAAGGGTCTAGCATGTGCAAAATTGCAAGAACAAGGGCCTAGCGTGTGCAAAATAAAAAGAACAAGGGCATAGCGTGTGCAAAATAGCAAGAACAGGGGCCTAGCGTGTGCAAAATAAAAAGAACAAGGGACTAGCATGTGCAAAATAAAGAGAACAAGGGCCTAGCGTGTGCAAAATAAAAAGATCAAAGGCCTAGCGTGTGGAAAATTAAAAGAACAAAGGGCTAGCATGTGCAAAATTGCAGGAACAAGGGCCTAGCATGTGCAAAATTGCAAGAACAAGGGCCTAACGAGTGCAAAATAGCAAGAGCAAGGGCCTAGCGTGTGCAATAAATCAAGAACAAGGGCCTAGCATTCGCGAAATAGCAAGAACAAGGGCCTAGCGTGTGCAAAATAAAAAGAACAAGGGTCTAGCATGTGCAAATTTGCAAGAACAAGGGCATAGCGTGTTCAAAATAAAAAGAACAAGGGCATAGCGTGTGCAAAATAGCAAGAACAAGGGCCTAGCGTGTGCAAAATAAAAAGAACAAGGGTCTAGCATGTGCGAAATTGCAAGAATAAGGGCCTAGCGTGTGCAAAATAAAAAGAACAAGGGCATAGCGTGTGCTAAATTGCAAGAACAAGGGCCTAGCGTGTGCAAAATTGCAAGAACAAGGGCCTAGAGAGTGCAAAATAGCAAGAGCAAGAGCCTAGCGTGTGCAAAAAATCAAGGACAAGGGCCTAGCGTTCGCGAAATAGCAAGAGCAAGGGCCTAGCGTGTGCAAAATAAAAACAACAAGGGTCTAGCATGTGCAAAATTGCAAGAACAAGGGCCTAGCGAGTGCAAAATAGCAAGAGCAAGGGCCTAACGTGTGCAAAAAATCAAGAACAAGGGCCTAGCGTTCGCGAAATAGCAAGAACAAGGGCCTAGCGTGTGCAAAATAAAACGAACAAGGGTCTAGCATGTGCAAAATTGCAAGAGCAAGGGCCTAGCATGTGCAAAATAAAAAGAACAAGGGCGTAGCGTGTGCAAAATAAAAAGAACAAGGGCATAGCGTGTGCAAAAAAAAAAGAACAAGGGCCTAGCGTGTGCAAAATAACAAGAACAAGGGCCTAGCGTGTGCAAAATTGCAAGAACAAGGGCCTAGCGTGTGCAAAATTGCAAGAACAAGGGCCTAGCGAGTGCAAAATAGCAAGAGCAAGGGCCTAGCGTGTGCAAAAAATCAAGAACAAGTGCCTAGCGTTTGCGAAATTGCAAGAACAAGGGCCTAGCGTGTGCAAAATAAAAAAAACAAGGGTCTAGCATGTGCAAAATTGCAAGAACAAGGGCTTAGCGTGTGCAAAATAAAAAGAACAAGGGCACAACATGTGCAAAATAGCCAGAACAAAGGCCTAGCGTGTGCAAAATAAAAAGAACAAGGGCCCAGCGTGTGCAAAATAAAAAGAACAAGGGCCTAGCGTTTGCAAAATTGCAAGAACAAGGACCTAGCATGTGCAAAATTGCAAGAACAAGGGCTTAGCAAGTGCAAAATAGCAAGAGCAAGGGCCTAGCATGTGCAAAAAATCAAGAACAAGGGCCCTAGCGTTCGCGAAATAGCAAGAACAAGGGCCTAGCGTGTGCAAAATAAAAAGAACAAAGGTCTAGCATGTGCAAAATTGCAGGAACAAGGGCCTAGCGTGTGCAAAATAAAAAGAACAAGGGCATAGCGTGTGCAAAATAGCAAGAACAAGGGCCTAGCGTGTGCAAAATAAAAAGAACAAGGGCCTAGCGTGTGCAAAATAGCAAGAACAAGGGCATAGCGTTCGCGAAATAGCAAGAACAAGGGCCTAGCGTGTGCAAAATAAAAAGAACAAGGGTCTAGCATGTGCAAAATTGCAAGAGCAAGGGCCTAGCATGTGCAAAATAAAAAGAACAAGGGCGTAGCGTGTGCAAAATAAAAAGAACAAGGGCATAGCGTGTGCAAAATAAAAAGAACAAGGGCCTAGCGTGTGCAAAATAAAAAGAACAAGGGCCTAGCGTGTGCAAAATTGCAAGAACAAGGGCCTAGCGTGTGCAAAATTGCAAGAACAAGGGCCTAGCGAGTGCAAAATAGCAAGAGCAAGGGCCTAGCGTGTGCAAAAAATCAAGAACAAGTGCCTAGCGTTTGCGAAATTGCAAGAACAAGGGCCTAGCGTGTGCAAAATAAAAAAAACAAGGGTCTAGCATGTGCAAAATTGCAAGAACAAGGGCTTAGCGTGTGCAAAATAAAAAGAACAAGGGCACAGCGTGTGTAAAATAGCCAGAACAAAGGCCTAGCGTGTGCAAAATAAAAAGAACAAGGGCCTAGCGTGTGCAAAATAAAAAGAACAAGGGCCTATCGTTTGCAAAATTGCAAGAACAAGGGCCTAGCATGTGCAAAATTGCAAGAACAAGGGCTTAGCGAGTGTAAAATAGCAAGAGCAAGGGCCTAGCGTGTGCAAAAAATCAAGAACAAGGGCCTAGCGTTCGCGAAATAGCAAGAACAAGGGCCTAGCGTGTGCAAAATAAAAGAACAAGGGTCTAGCATGTGCAAAATTGCAAGAACAAGGGCCTAACGTGTGCAAAATAAAAAGAACAAGGGCATAGCGTGTGCAAAATAGCAAGAACAAGGGCCTAGCGTGTGCAAAATAAAAAGAACAAGGGCCTAGCGTGTGCAAAATAGCAAGAACAAGGGCCTAGCGTGTGCAAAATTGCAAGAACAAGGGCCTAGCGTGTGCAAAATTGCAGGAACAAGGGCCTAGCGAGTGCAAAAATAGCAAGAGCAAGGGCCTAGCGTGTGCAAAAAATCAAGAACAAGGGCCTAGCGTTCGCAAAATAGCAAGAACAAGGGCCTAACATGTGCAAAATAAAAAGAACAAGGGTCTAGCATGTGCAAAATTGCAAGAACAAGGGCCTAGAGTGTGCAAAATAAAAAGAACAAGGGCATAGCGTGTACAAAATAGCAAGAACAAGGGCCTAGCATGTGCAAAATACTAGCGTGTGCAAAATAAAAAGAACAAGGGCCTAGCGTGTGCAAAATTGCAAGAACAAGGGCCTAGCGAGTGCAAAATAGCAAGACCAAGTGCTTAGCGTATGCAAAAAATCAACAACAAGGGCCTTGTGTTCGCGAAATAGCAAGAACAAGGGCCTAGCGTGTGCAAAATAAAAAGAACAAGGGTCTAGCATGTGCAAAATTGCAAGAACAAGGGCATAGCGTGTGCAAAATAAAAATAACACGGGCATAGCGTGTGCAAAATAAAAAGAACAAGGGCCTAGCGTGTACAAAATTGCAAGAACAAGGGCATAGCGTGTGCAAAATAAAAAGAACAAGGGCATAGCGTGTGCAAAATAGCAAGAACAAGGGCCTAGCATGTGCAAAATACAAGAACAAGTGCCTAGCGTGTGCAAAATAAAAAGAACAAGGGCCTAGCGTGTGCAAAATTGCAAGAACAAGGGCCTAGCGTGTGCAAAATTGCAAGAACAAGGGCCTAAACCCTGCAAAATAGCTAGAGCAAGGGCCTAGCGTGTGCAAAAAATCAAGAACAAGGGCATAGGGTTCGCGAAATAGCAAGAACAAGGGCCTAGCGTGTGCAAAATAAAAAGAACAAGGGCATGGCGTGTGCAAAATAGCAAGAACAAGGGCCTAGCGTGTGCAAAATAAAAAGAACAAGGGCCTATCGTGTGCAAAATAAAAAGAACAAGGGCCTAGCTTTTGCAAAATTGCAAGAACAAGGGCCTAGCATGTGCAAAGTTGCAAGAACAAGGGCTTAGCGAGTGCAAAATAGCAAGAGCAAGGGCCTAGCTTGTGCAAAAAATCAAGAACAAGGGCCTAGCGTTCGCGAAATAGCAAAAACAAGGGCCTAACGTGTGCAAAATAAAAAGAACAAGGGTCTAGCATGTGCAAAATTGCAAGAACAAGGGCCTAGCGTGTGCAAAATAAAAAGAACAAGGGCATAGCGTGTGCAAAATAGCAAGAACATGGGCCTAGCGTGTGCAAAATAAAAAGAACAAGGGACTAGCATGTGCAAAATAAAGAGAACAAGGGCCTAGCGTGTGCAAAATAAAAAGATCAAAGGCCTAGCGTGTGGAAAATAAAAAGAACAAAGGGCTAGCATGTGCAAAATTGCAGGAACAAGGGCCTAGCATGTGCAAAATTGCAAGAACAAGGGCCTAACGAGTGCAAAATAGCAAGAGCAAGGGCCTAGCGTGTGCAATAAATCAAGAACAAGGGCCTAGCATTCGCGAAATAGCAAGAACAAGGGCCTAGCGTGTGCAAAATAAAAAGAACAAGGGTCTAGCATGTGCAAATTTGCAAGAACAAGGGCATAGCGTGTTCAAAATAAAAAGAACAAGGGCATAGCGTGTGCAAAATAGCAAGAACAAGGGCCTAGCGTGTGCAAAATAAAAAGAACAAGGGTCTAGCATGTGCGAAATTGCAAGAATAAGGGCCTAGCGTGTGCAAAATAAAAAGAACAAGGGCATAGCGTGTGCTAAATTGCAAGAACAAGGGCCTAGCGTGTGCAAAATTGCAAGAACAAGGGCCTAGAGAGTGCAAAATAGCAAGAGCAAGAGCCTAGCGTGTGCAAAAAATCAAGGACAAGGGCCTAGCGTTCGCGAAATAGCAAGAGCAAGGGCCTAGCGTGTGCAAAATAAAAACAACAAGGGTCTAGCATGTGCAAAATTGCAAGAACAAGGGCCTAGCGAGTGCAAAATAGCAAGAGCAAGGGCCTAACGTGTGCAAAAAATCAAGAACAAGGGCCTAGCGTTCGCGAAATAGCAAGAACAAGGGCCTAGCGTGTGCAAAATAAAACGAACAAGGGTCTAGCTTGTGCAAAATTGCAAGAGCAAGGGCCTAGCATGTGCAAAATAAAAAGAACAAGGGCGTAGCGTGTGCAAAATAAAAAGAACAAGGGCATAGCGTGTGCAAAAAAAAAAAGAACAAGGGCCTAGCGTGTGCAAAATAACAAGAACAAGGGCCTAGCGTGTGCAAAATTGCAAGAACAAGGGCCTAGCGTGTGCAAAATTGCAAGAACAAGGGCCTAGCGAGTGCAAAATAGCAAGAGCAAGGGCCTAGCGTGTGCAAAAAAATCAAGAACAAGTGCCTAGCGTTTGCGAAATTGCAAGAACAAGGGCCTAGCGTGTGCAAAATAAAAAAAACAAGGGTCTAGCATGTGCAAAATTGCAAGAACAAGGGCTTAGCGTGTGCAAAATAAAAAGAACAAGGGCACAACATGTGCAAAATAGCCAGAACAAAGGCCTAGCGTGTGCAAAATAAAAAGAACAAGGGCCCAGCGTGTGCAAAATAAAAAGAACAAGGGCCTAGCGTTTGCAAAATTGCAAGAACAAGGACCTAGCATGTGCAAAATTGCAAGAACAAGGGCTTAGCAAGTGCAAAATAGCAAGAGCAAGGGCCTAGCATGTGCAAAAAATCAAGAACAAGGGCCTAGCGTTCGCGAAATAGCAAGAACAAGGGCCTAGCGTGTGCAAAATAAAAAGAACAAAGGTCTAGCATGTGCAAAATTGCAGGAACAAGGGCCTAGCGTGTGCAAAATAAAAAGAACAAGGGCATAGCGTGTGCAAAATAGCAAGAACAAGGGCCTAGCGTGTGCAAAATAAAAAGAACAAGGGCCTAGCGTGTGCAAAATAGCAAGAACAAGGGCCTAGCGTGTGCAAAATTGCAAGAACAAGGGCCTAGCGTGTGCAAAATTGCAAGAACAAGGGCCTAGCGTGTGCAAAATTGCAAGAACAAGGGCCTAGCAAGTGCAAAAAAGCAAGAGCAAGGGCCTAGCGTGTGCAAAAAATCAAGAACAAGGGCCTAGCGTTCGCGAAATAGCAAGAACAAGGGCCTAGCGTGTGCAAAATAAAAAGAACAAGGGTCTAGCATGTGCAAAATTGCAAGAACAAGGGCCTAGCGTGTGCAAAATAAAAAGAACAAGGTCATAGCGTGTGCAAAATAAAAAGAACAAGGGCCTAGCGTGTGCAAAATAAAAAGAACAAGGGCCTAGCGTGTGCAAAATTGCAAGAACAAGGGCCTAGCGTGTGCAAAATTGCAAGAACAAGGGCCTAGCGAGTGCAAAATAGCAACAGCAAGGGCCTAGCGTGTGCAAAAAATTAAGAACAAGGGCCTAGCGTTCGCGAAAGAGCAAGAGCAAGAGCCTAGCGTGTGCAAAATAAAAAGAACAAGGGTCTAGCATGTGCAAAATTGCAAGAACAAGGGCCTAGCGTGTGCAAAATAAAAAGAACAAGGGCATAGCGTTTGCAAGATAGCAAAAACAAGGGCCTAGCTTGTGCAAAATAAAAAGAACAAGGGCCTAGCGTGTGCAAAATAAAAAGAACAAGGACATAGCGTGTGCAAAATAGCAAGAA